>CAWVNZ010001525.1:0-38593 GCA_963930735.1 Dioctria linearis
CGACAGTATAAAATTATTTTTTGAATAATTTACTATATAAAAGGCAATCCCTGGCGCAATTAAAATTTGCGACAGTAGAAAATTAGTTTTTGAATAATTTAATATAGAAAAGGCAATCCCTGGCGTAATTAAAATTTGCGACAGTATAAAATTATTTTTTTGAATAATTTACTATAGAAAAGGCAATCCCTGGGATATTTAAAATTTGCGACAGTAGAAAATTATTTTTTGAATAATTTACTATAGAAAAGTCAATCCCTGGCGCAATTAAAATTTGTGACAGTATAAAATTATTTTTTGAATAATTTACTATAGAAAAGGCAATCCCTGGCGCAATTAAAAATTGCGACAGTATAAAATTAGTTTTTGAAAAATTTACTATATAAAAGGCAATCCCTGGCGTAATTAAAATTTGCGACAGTAGAAAATTAGTTTTTGAAAAATTTACTGTAGAAAAGGCAATCCCTGGCGCAACTAAAATTTGCGACAGTATAAAATTAGTTTTTGAAAAATTTACTATATAAAAGGCAATCCCTGGCGTAATTAAAATTTGCGACAGTATAAAATTATTTTTTGAATAATTTACTATAGAAAAGGCAATCCCTGGCGCAATTAAAATTTGCGACAGTATAAAATTATTTTTTGAATAATTTACTATAGAAAAGGCAATCCCTGGCGTAATTAAAATTTGCGACAGTAGAAAATTATTTTTTGAATAATTTACTATAGAAAAGGCAATCCCTGGCGCAATTAAAATTTGCGACAGTATAAAATTATTTTTTGAATAATTTACTATAGAAAAGGCAATCCCTGGCGCAATTAAAATTTGTGACAGTATAAAATTATTTTTTGAATAATTTACTATAGAAAAGGCAATCCCTGGCGCAATTAAAATTTGCGACAGTAGAAAATTATTTTTTGAATAATTTACTATAGAAAAGGCAATCCCTGGCGCAATTAAAATTTGCGACAGTTGAAAATTAGTTTTTGAATAATTTACTATAGAAAAGGCAATCCCTGGCGCACATAAAATTTGTGACAGTTGAAAATTAGTTTTTGAATAATTTACTATAGAAAAGGCAATCCCTGGCGCACATAAAATTTGTGACAGTTGAAAATTATTTTTTGAATAATTTACTATAGAAAAGGCAATCCCTGGCGCAATTAAAATTTGCGAAAGTAGAAAATTATTTTTTGAATAATTTACTATAGAAAAGGCAATCCCTGGCGCAATTAAAATTTGCGACAGTATAAAATTATTTTTTGAATAATTTACTATAGAAAAGGCAATCCCTGGCGCAATTAAAATTTGCGACAGTAGAAAATTAGTTTTTGAATAATTTACTATAGAAAAGGCAATCCCTGGCGCACATAAAATTTGTGACAGTATAAAATTAGTTTTTGAATAATTTACTATAGAAAAGGCAATCCCTGGCGCAATTAAAATTTGCGACAGTTGAAAATTAGTTTTTGAATAATTTACTATAGAAAAGGCAATCCCTGGCGCACATAAAATTTGTGACAGTTGAAAATTATTTTTTGAATAATTTACTATAGAAAAGGCAATCCCTGGCGCACATAAAACTTGTGACAGTATAAAATTATTTTTTGAATAATTTACTATAGAAAAGGCAATCCCTGGCGCAATTAAAATTTGCGACAGTAGAAAATTATTTTTTGAATAATTTACTATATAAAAAGGCAATCCCTGGCGCAATTAAAATTTGTGACAGTATAAAATTATTTTTTGAATAATTTACTATAGAAAAGGCAATCCCTGGCGCAATTAAAATTTGCGACAGTATAAAATTATTTTTTGAATAATTTACTATAGAAAAGGCAATCCCTGGCGCAATTAAAATTTGCGACAGTAGAAAATTATTTTTTGAATAATTTACTATAGAAAAGGCAATCCCTGGCGCAATTAAAATTTGCGACATTATAAAATTAGTTTTTGAAAAATTTACTATATAAAAGGCAATCCCTGGCGTAATTAAAATTTGCGACAGTATAAAATTATTTTTTGAATAATTTACTGTAGAAAAGGCAATCCCTGGCGCAATTAAAATTTGCGACAGTATAAAATTAGTTTTTGAAAAATTTACTATATAAAAGGCAATCCCTGGCGTAATTAAAATTTGCGACAGTATAAAATTATTTTTTGAATAATTTACTATAGAAAAGGCAATCCCTGGCGCAATTAAAATTTGCGACAGCATAAAATTATTTTTTGAATAATTTACTATAGAAAAGGCAATCCCTGGCGTAATTAAAATTTGCGACAGTAGAAAATTATTTTTTGAATAATTTACTATAGAAAAGGCAATCCCTGGCGCAATTAAAATTTGTGACAGTATAAAATTATTTTTTGAATAATTTACTATATAAAAGGCAATCCCTGGGATATTTAAAATTTGTGACAGTATAAAATTATTTTTTGAATAATTTACTATAGAAAAGGCAATCCCTGGCGCAATTAAAATTTGCGACAGTATAAAATTAGTTTTTGAATAATTTACTATAGAAAAGGCAATCCCTGGGATATTTAAAATTTGCGACAGTAGAAAATTATTTTTTGAATAATTTACTATAGAAAAGGCAATCCCTGGCGCACATAAAATTTGTGACAGTTGAAAATTATTTTTTGAATAATTTACTATAGAAAAGGCAATCCCTGGCGTAATTAAAATTTGCGACAGTATAAAATTAGTTTTTGAAAAATTTACTATATAAAAGGCAATCCCTGGCGCACATAAAATTTGTGACAGTATAAAATTAGTTTTTGAATAATTTACTATAGAAAAGGCAATCCCTGGCGCAATTAAAATTTGCGACAGTATAAAATTAGTTTTTGAATAATTTACTATATAAAAGGCAATCCCTGGCGCAATTAAAATTTGTGACAGTATAAAATTATTTTTTGAATAATTTACTATAGAAAAGGCAATCCCTGGCGCAATTAAAATTTGCGACAGTATAAAATTATTTTTTGAATAATTTACTATAGAAAAGGCAATCCCTGGCGTAATTAAAATTTGCGACAGTAGAAAATTATTTTTTGAATAATTTACTATAGAAAAGGCAATCCCTGGCGCAATTAAAATTTGCGACAGTATAAAATTATTTTTTGAATAATTTACTATATAAAAGGCAATCCCTGGCGCAATTAAAATTTGTGACAGTATAAAATTATTTTTTGAATAATTTACTATAGAAAAGGCAATCCCTGGCGCAATTAAAATTTGCGACAGTAGAAAATTATTTTTTGAATAATTTACTATAGAAAAGGCAATCCCTGGCGCACATAAAATTTGTGACAGTATAAAATTAGTTTTTGAATAATTTACTATAGAAAAGGCAATCCCTGGCGCAATTAAAATTTGTGACAGTATAAAATTATTTTTTGAATAATTTACTATATAAAAGGCAATCCCTGGCGTAATTAAAATTTGCGACAGTATAAAATTAGTTTTTGAATAATTTACTATAGAAAAGGCAATCCCTGGCGCAATTAAAATTTGTGACAGTTGAAAATTATTTTTTGAATAATTTACTATAGAAAAGGCAATCCCTGGCGCAATTAAAATTTGCGACAGTAGAAAATTAGTTTTTGAAAAATTTACTATAGAAAAGGCAATCCCTGGCGCAATTAAAATTTGCGACAGTAGAAAATTAGTCTTTGAAAAATTTACTATATAAAAGGCAATCCCTGGCGTAATTAAAATTTGTGACAGTATAAAATTATTTTTTGAATAATTTACTGTAGAAAAGGCAATCCCTGGCGCAATTAAAATTTGCGACAGTAGAAAATTAGTTTTTAAATAATTTACTATAGAAAAGGCAATCCCTGGGATATTTAAAATTTGCGACAGTATAAAATTAGTTTTTGAATAATTTACTATAGAAAAGGCAATCCCTGGCGCAATTAAAATTTGCGACAGTATAAAATTATTTTTTGAATAATTTACTATAGAAAAGGCAATCCCTGGCGCACATAAAATTTGTGACAGTATAAAATTAGTTTTTGAATAATTTACTATAGAAAAGGCAATCCCTGGCGCAATTAAAATTTGCGACAGTATAAAATTATTTTTTGAATAATTTACTGTAGAAAAGGCAATCCCTGGGATATTTAAAATTTGCGACAGTATAAAATTAGTTTTTGAATAATTTACTATAGAAAAGGCAATCCCTGGCGCACATAAAATTTGTGACAGTATAAAATTAGTTTTTGAATAATTTACTATAGAAAAGGCAATCCCTGGCGCAATTAAAATTTGTGACAGTTGAAAATTATTTTTTGAATAATTTACTATAGAAAAGGCAATCCCTGGCGCAATTAAAATTTGCGACAGTATAAAATTAGTTTTTGAAAAATTTACTATAGAAAAGGCAATCCCTGGCGCACATAAAATTTGCGACAGTATAAAATTAGTTTTTGAATAATTTACTATAGAAAAGGCAATCCCTGGCGCAATTAAAATTTGCGACAGTAGAAAAATATTTTTTGAATAATTTACTATATAAAAGGCAATCCCTGGCGCAATTAAAATTTGCGACAGTAGAAAATTAGTTTTTGAATAATTTACTATAGAAAAGGCAATCCCTGGGATATTTAAAATTTGCGACAGTATAAAATTAGTTTTTGAATAATTTACTATAGAAAAGGCAATCCCTGGCGCACATAAAATTTGTGACAGTTGAAAATTAGTTTTTGAATAATTTACTATAGAAAAGGCAATCCCTGGCGCAATTAAAATTTGTGACAGTTGAAAATTAGTTTTTGAATAATTTACTATAGAAAAGGCAATCCCTGGCGCAATTAAAATTTGCGACAGTTGAAAATTATTTTTTGAATAATTTACTATATAAAAGGCAATCCCTGGCGTAATTAAAATTTGCGACAGTAGAAAATTAGTTTTTGAATAATTTACTATAGAAAAAGGCAATCCCTGGCGCAATTAAAATTTGTGACAGTATAAAATTATTTTTTGAATAATTTACTATAGAAAAGGCAATCCCTGGCGCAATTAAAATTTGTGACAGTTGAAAATTATTTTTTGAATAATTTACTATAGAAAAGGCAATCCCTGGCGCAATTAAAATTTGCGACAGTATAAAATTAGTTTTTGAAAAATTTACTATAGAAAAGGCAATCCCTGGCGCACATAAAATTTGCGACAGTATAAAATTAGTTTTTGAAAAATTTACTATAGAAAAGGCAATCCCTGGCGCAATTAAAATTTGCGACAGTAGAAAATTATTTTTTGAATAATTTACTATATAAAAGGCAATCCCTGGCGTAATTAAAATTTGCGACAGTTGAAAATTAGTTTTTGAATAATTTACTATAGAAAAGGGCAATCCCTGGCGCAATTAAAATTTGCGACAGTATAAAATTAGTTTTTGAAAAATTTACTATAGAAAAGGCAATCCCTGGCGCACATAAAATTTGCGACAGTATAAAATTAGTTTTTGAATAATTTACTATAGAAAAGGCAATCCCTGGCGCAATTAAAATTTGCGACAGTAGAAAATTATTTTTTGAATAATTTACTATATAAAAGGCAATCCCTGGCGCAATTAAAATTTGCGACAGTAGAAAATTAGTTTTTGAATAATTTACTATAGAAAAGGCAATCCCTGGGATATTTAAAATTTGCGACAGTATAAAATTAGTTTTTGAATAATTTACTATAGAAAAGGCAATCCCTGGCGCACATAAAATTTGTGACAGTTGAAAATTAGTTTTTGAATAATTTACTATAGAAAAGGCAATCCCTGGCGCAATTAAAATTTGCGACAGTTGAAAATTATTTTTTGAATAATTTACTATATAAAAGGCAATCCCTGGCGTAATTAAAATTTGCGACAGTAGAAAATTAGTTTTTGAATAATTTACTATAGAAAAGGCAATCCCTGGCGCAATTAAAATTTGTGACAGTATAAAATTATTTTTTGAATAATTTACTATAGAAAAGGCAATCCCTGGCGCAATTAAAATTTGCGACAGTATAAAATTAGTTTTTGAAAAATTTACTATATAAAAGGCAATCCCTGGCGCACATAAAATTTGCGACAGTATAAAATTAGTTTTTGAAAAATTTACTATAGAAAAGGCAATCCCTGGGATATTTAAAATTTGCGACAGTATAAAATTATTTTTTGAATAATTTACTATATAAAAGGCAATCCCTGGCGCAATTAAAATTTGCGACAGTAGAAAATTAGTTTTTGAATAATTTACTATATAAAAGGCAATCCCTGGCGCAATTAAAATTTGTGACAGTATAAAATTAGTTTTTGAAAAATTTACTATATAAAAGGCAATCCCTGGCGTAATTAAAATTTGCGACAGTAGAAAATTAGTTTTTGAAAAATTTACTATAGAAAAGGCAATCCCTGGCGCAATTAAAATTTGCGACAGTAGAAAATTAGTTTTTGAAAAATTTACTATATAAAAGGCAATCCCTGGCGTAATTAAAATTTGTGACAGTATAAAATTATTTTTTGAATATTTTACTGTAGAAAAGGCAATCCCTGGCGCAATTAAAATTTGCGACAGTAGAAAATTAGTTTTTGAATAATTTACTATAGAAAAGGCAATCCCTGGGATATTTAAAATTTGCGACAGTATAAAATTAGTTTTTGAATAATTTACTATAGAAAAGGCAATCCCTGGCGCAATTAAAATTTGCGACAGTATAAAATTATTTTTTGAATAATTTACTATGGAAAAGGCAATCCCTGGCGCACATAAAATTTGTGACAGTATAAAATTAGTTTTTGAATAATTTACTATAGTAAAGGCAATCCCTGGCGCAATTAAAATTTGCGACAGTATAAAATTATTTTTTGAATAATTTACTATAGAAAAGGCAATCCCTGGGATATTTAAAATTTGCGACAGTATAAAATTAGTTTTTGAATAATTTACTATAGAAAAGGCAATCCCTGGCGCACATAAAATTTGTGACAGTATAAAATTAGTTTTTGAATAATTTACTATAGAAAAGGCAATCCCTGGCGCAATTAAAATTTGTGACAGTATAAAATTATTTTTTGAATAATTTACTATATAAAAGGCAATCCCTGGCGCAATTAAAATTTGTGACAGTATAAAATTATTTTTTGAATAATTTACTATAGAAAAGGCAATCCCTGGGATATTTAAAATTTGCGACAGTAGAAAATTAGTTTTTGAATAATTTACTATAGAAAAGGCAATCCCTGGCGCACATAAAATTTGTGACAGTTGAAAATTATTTTTTGAATAATTTACTATAGAAAAGGCAATCCCTGGCGCAATTAAAATTTGCGACAGTATAAAATTAGTTTTTGAAAAATTTACTATAGAAAAGGCAATCCCTGGCGCAATTAAAATTTGCGACAGTAGAAAATTATTTTTTGAATAATTTACTATAGAAAAGGCAATCCCTGGCGCAATTAAAATTTGCGACAGTATAAAATTAGTTTTTGAAAAATTTACTATATAAAAGGCAATCCCTGGCGTAATTAAAATTTGCGACAGTAGAAAATTATTTTTTGAATAATTTACTATAGAAAAGGCAATCCCTGGGATATTTAAAATTTGTGACAGTATAAAATTAGTTTTTGAATAATTTACTATAGAAAAGGCAATCCCTGGCGCAATTAAAATTTGCGACAGTATAAAATTAGTTTTTGAATAATTTACTATATAAAAGGCAATCCCTGGCGTAATTAAAATTTGTGACAGTTGAAAATTATTTTTTGAATAATTTACTGTAGAAAAGGCAATCCCTGGCGCAATTAAAATTTGCGACAGTATAAAATTATTTTTTGAATAATTTACTATAGAAAAGGCAATCCCTGGCGCAATTAAAATTTGCGACAGTAGAAAATTATTTTTTGAATAATTTACTATAGAAAAGGCAATCCCTGGCGCACATAAAATTTGCGACAGTAGAAAATTAGTTTTTGAAAAATTTACTATAGAAAAGGCAATCCCTGGCGCTATTAAAATTTGCGACAGTAGAAAATTAGTTTTTGAAAAATTTACTATAGAAAAGGCAATCCCTGGCGCACATAAAATTTGCGACAGTATAAAATTATTTTTTGAGTAATTTACTATATAAAAGGCAATCCCTGGCGCACATAAAATTTGTGACAGTATAAAATTATTTTTTGAATAATTTACTATATAAAAGGCAATCCCTGGCGCAATTAAAATTTGCGACAGTATAAAATTAGTTTTTGAAAAATTTACTATATAAAAGGCAATCCCTGGCGCAATTAAAATTTGTGACAGTATAAAATTATTTTTTGAATAATTTACTATATAAAAGGCAATCCCTGGCGTAATTAAAATTTGCGACAGTATAAAATTAGTTTTTGAATAATTTACTATAGAAAAGGCAATCCCTGGCGCAATTAAAATTTGTGACAGTTGAAAATTATTTTTTGAATAATTTACTATAGAAAAGGCAATCCCTGGCGCAATTAAAATTTGCGACAGTAGAAAATTAGTTTTTGAAAAATTTACTATAGAAAAGGCAATCCCTGGCGCAATTAAAATTTGCGACAGTAGAAAATTAGTTTTTGAAAAATTTACTATATAAAAGGCAATCCCTGGCGTAATTAAAATTTGTGACAGTATAAAATTATTTTTTGAATAATTTACTGTAGAAAAGGCAATCCCTGGCGTAATTAAAATTTGCGACAGTAGAAAATTAGTTTTTGAATAATTTACTATAGAAAAGGCAATCCCTGGGATATTTAAAATTTGTGACAGTGTAAAATTATTTTTTGAATAATTTACTATAGAAAAGGCAATCCCTGGCGCACATAAAATTTGTGACAGTTAAAAATTATTTTTTGAATAATTTACTGTAGAAAAGGCAATCCCTGGCGCAATTAAAATTTGTGACAGTATAAAATTATTTTTTGAATAATTTACTATATAAAAGGCAATCCCTGGCGCAATTAAAATTTGTGACAGTATAAAATTATTTTTTGAATAATTTACTATAGAAAAGGCAATCCCTGGCGCAATTAAAATTTGCGACAGTAGAAAATTATTTTTTGAATAATTTACTATAGAAAAGGCAATC
The DNA here is from genome assembly GCA_963930735.1 of Dioctria linearis. Taxonomy (NCBI): domain Eukaryota; kingdom Metazoa; phylum Arthropoda; class Insecta; order Diptera; family Asilidae; genus Dioctria; species Dioctria linearis. The sequence continues at coordinate 9,093 of CAWVNZ010001525.1, forward strand.
CCTGGCGCACATAAAATTTGCGACAGTAGAAAATTAGTTTTTGAATAATTTACTATAGAAAAGGCAATCCCTGGCGCAATTAAAATTTGCGACAGTAGAAAATTAGTTTTTGAAAAATTTACTATAGAAAAGGCAATCCCTGGCGCAATTAAAATTTGCGACAGTAGAAAATTAGTTTTTGAAAAATTTACTATAGAAAAGGCAATCCCTGGCGCACATAAAATTTGCGACAGTATAAAATTATTTTTTGAATAATTTACTATATAAAAGGCAATCCCTGGCGCAATTAAAATTTGTGACAGTTGAAAATTATTTTTTGAATAATTTACTATAGAAAAGGCAATCCCTGGCGCACATAAAATTTGTGACAGTATAAAATTAGTTTTTGAATAATTTACTATAGAAAAGTCAATCCCTGGCGCAATTAAAATTTGCGACAGTAGAAAATTATTTTTTGAATAATTTACTATAGAAAAGGCAATCCCTGGGATATTTAAAATTTGCGACAGTAGAAAATTAGTTTTTGAATAATTTACTATAGAAAAGGCAATCCCTGGCGCACATAAAATTTGTGACAGTTGAAAATTATTTTTTGAAAAATTTACTATATAAAAGGCAATCCCTGGCGCAATTAAAATTTGCGACAGTAGAAAATTAGTTTTTGAATAATTTACTATATAAAAGGCAATCCCTGGCGCAATTAAAATTTGTGACAGTATAAAATTAGTTTTTGAAAAATTTACTATATAAAAGGCAATCCCTGGCGTAATTAAAATTTGCGACAGTTGAAAATTATTTTTTGAAAAATTTACTATATAAAAGGCAATCCCTGGCGCAATTAAAATTTGTGACAGTATAAAATTAGTTTTTGAATAATTTACTATAGAAAAGGCAATCCCTGGCGCACATAAAATTTGTGACAGTATAAAATTAGTTTTTGAATAATTTACTATAGAAAAGTCAATCCCTGGCGCAATTAAAATTTGCGACAGTAGAAAATTAGTTTTTGAAAAATTTACTATATAAAAGGCAATCCCTGGCGCACATAAAATTTGCGACAGTATAAAATTATTTTTTGAATAATTTACTATATAAAAGGCAATCCCTGGCGCAATTAAAATTTGCGACAGTATAAAATTATTTTTTGAATAATTTACTATATAAAAGGCAATCCCTGGCGCAATTAAAATTTGCGACAGTATAAAATTAGTTTTTGAATAATTTACTATAGAAAAGTCAATCCCTGGCGCAATTAAAATTTGTGACAGTTGAAAATTATTTTTTGAATAATTTACTATAGAAAAGGCAATCCCTGGCGCACATAAAATTTGCGACAGTATAAAATTATTTTTTGAATAATTTACTATATAAAAGGCAATCCCTGGCGCAATTAAAATTTGCGACAGTAGAAAATTAGTTTTTGAAAAATTTACTATATAAAAGGCTATCCCTGGGATATTTAAAATTTGCGACAGTAGAAAATTAGTTTTTGAATAATTTACTATAGAAAAGGCAATCCCTGGCGCAATTAAAATTTGTGACAGTTGAAAATTATTTTTTGAATAATTTACTATAGAAAAGGCAATCCCTGGCGCAATTAAAATTTGCGACAGTATAAAATTAGTTTTTGAAAAATTTACTATATAAAAGGCAATCCCTGGCGTAATTAAAATTTGTGACAGTTGAAAATTATTTTTTGTATAATTTACTATAGAAAAGGCAATCCCTGGCGCAATTAAAATTTGTGACAGTTGAAAATTATTTTTTGAATAATTTACTATAGAAAAGTCAATCCCTGGCGCACATAAAATTTGCGACAGTAAAAAATTATTTTTTGAATAATTTACTATAGAAAAGGCAATCCCTGGCGCAATTAAAATTTGCGACAGTATAAAATTATTTTTTGAATAATTTACTATAGAAAAGGCAATCCCTGGGATATTTAAAATTTGCGACAGTATAAAATTATTTTTTGAATAATTTACTATAGAAAAGGCAATCCCTGGCGCAATTAAAATTTGTGACAGTATAAAATTAGTTTTTGAATAATTTACTGTAGAAAAGGCAATCCCTGGGATATTTAAAATTTGCGACAGTATAAAATTAGTTTTTGAATAATTTACTATATAAAAGGCAATCCCTGGCGTAATTAAAATTTGCGACAGTAGAAAATTAGTTTTTGAATAATTTACTATAGAAAAGGCAATCCCTGGGATATTTAAAATTTGCGACAGTAGAAAATTATTTTTTGAATAATTTACTATAGAAAAGGCAATCCCTGGCGCAATTAAAATTTGCGACAGTAGAAAATTAGTTTTTGAAAAATTTACTATATAAAAGGCAATCCCTGGCGCACATAAAATTTGCGACAGTATAAAATTAGTTTTTGAATAATTTACTGTAGAAAAGGCAATCCCTGGGATATTTAAAATTTGCGACAGTATAAAATTAGTTTTTGAATAATTTACTATATAAAAGGCAATCCCTGGCGTAATTAAAATTTGCGAGAGTATAAAATTAGTTTTTGAATAATTTACTGTAGAAAAGGCAATCCCTGGGATATTTAAAATTTGCGACAGTAGAAAATTATTTTTTGAATAATTTACTGTAGAAAAGGCAATCCCTGGGATATTTAAAATTTGCGACAGTATAAAATTAGTTTTGAAAAATTTACTATATAAAAGGCAATCCCTGGCGTAATTAAAATTTGCGACAGTAGAAAATTATTTTTTGAATAATTTACTGTAGAAAAGGCAATCCCTGGGATATTTAAAATTTGCGACAGTAGAAAATTAGTTTTTGAATAATTTACTATAGAAAAGGCAATCCCTGGCGCACATAAAATTTGTGACAGTTGAAAATTATTTTTTGAATAATTTACTATAGAAAAGGCAATCCCTGGCGCACATAAAATTTGCGACAGTTGAAAATTATTTTTTGAAAAATTTACTATAGAAAAGGCAATCCCTGGCGCACATAAAATTTGCGACAGTAAAAAATTATTTTTTGAATAATTTACTGTAGAAAAGGCAATCCCTGGGATATTTAAAATTTGCGACAGTATAAAATTATTTTTTGAATAATTTACTATAGAAAAGTCAATCCCTGGCGCACATAAAATTTGCGACAGTATAAAATTATTTTTTGAATAATTTACTATAGAAAAGGCAATCCCTGGCGCAATTAAAATTTGTGACAGTATAAAATTAGTTTTTGAATAATTTACTATAGAAAAGGCAATCCCTGGGATATTTAAAATTTGCGACAGTATAAAATTATTTTTTGAATAATTTACTGTAGAAAAGGCAATCCCTGGCGCACATAAAATTTGCGACAGTAAAAAATTATTTTTTGAATAATTTACTATAGAAAAGTCAATCCCTGGCGCACATAAAATTTGCGACAGTAAAAAATTATTTTTTGAATAATTTACTATAGAAAAGTCAATCCCTGGCGCAATTAAAATTTGCGACAGTATAAAATTAGTTTTTGAATAATTTACTATAGAAAAGGCAATCCCTGGCGCACATAAAATTTGTGACAGTTGAAAATTATTTTTTGAATAATTTACTATAGAAAAGGCAATCCCTGGCGCACATAAAATTTGCGACAGTAGAAAATTAGTTTTTGAAAAATTTACTATATAAAAGGCAATCCCTGGCGCAATTAAAATTTGCGACAGTAGAAAATTATTTTTTGAATAATTTACTGTAGAAAAGGCAATCCCTGGGATATTTAAAATTTGCGACAGTAGAAAATTAGTTTTTGAAAAATTTACTATAGAAAAGGCAATCCCTGGCGTAATTAAAATTTGCGACAGTATAAAATTAGTTTTTGAATAATTTACTATAGAAAAGGCAATCCCTGGCGCAATTAAAATTTGTGACAGTTGAAAATTATTTTTTGAATAATTTACTGTAGAAAAGGTAATCCCTGGGATATTTAAAATTTGCGACAGTAGAAAATTAGTTTTTGAATAATTTACTGTAGAAAAGGCAATCCCTGGGATATTTAAAATTTGCGACAGTAGAAAATTATTTTTTGAATAATTTACTATAGAAAAGGCAATCCCTGGCGCAATTAAAATTTGCGACAGTTGAAAATTAGTTTTTGAATAATTTACTATAGAAAAGGCAATCCCTGGCGTAATTAAAATTTGCGACAGTATAAAATTAGTTTTTGAATAATTTACTATAGAAAAGGCAATCCCTGGCGCAATTAAAATTTGTGACAGTTGAAAATTATTTTTTGAAAAATTTACTATATAAAAGGCAATCCCTGGCGTAATTAAAATTTGCGACAGTATAAAATTATTTTTTGAATAATTTACTATAGAAAAGGCAATCCCTGGCGCAATTAAAATTTGTGACAGTATAAAATTAGTTTTTGAATAATTTACTATAGAAAAGGCAATCCCTGGCGCAATTAAAATTTGCGACAGTAGAAAATTATTTTTTGAATAATTTACTATAGAAAAGGCAATCCCTGGCGTAATTAAAATTTGTGACAGTATAAAATTAGTTTTTGAATAATTTACTATAGAAAAGGCAATCCCTGGCGCAATTAAAATTTGCGACAGTAGAAAATTATTTTTTGAATAATTTACTATAGAAAAGGCAATCCCTGGCGCAATTAAAATTTGTGACAGTTGAAAATTAGTTTTTGAATAATTTACTATAGAAAAGTCAATCCCTGGCGCAATTAAAATTTGTGACAGTTGAAAATTAGTTTTTGAAAAATTTACTATAGAAAAGGCAATCCCTGGGATATTTAAAATTTGCGACAGTATAAAATTATTTTTTGAATAATTTACTATAGAAAAGGCAATCCCTGGCGCACATAAAATTTGCGACAGTATAAAATTAGTTTTTGAATAATTTACTATAGAAAAGGCAATCCCTGGCGCACATAAAATTTGTGACAGTTGAAAATTATTTTTTGAATAATTTACTATAGAAAAGGCAATCCCTGGCGTAATTAAAATTTGCGACAGTATAAAATTAGTTTTTGAAAAATTTACTGTAGAAAAGGCAATCCCTGGGATATTTAAAATTTGCGACAGTAGAAAATTAGTTTTTGAAAAATTTACTATATAAAAGGCAATCCCTGGCGTAATTAAAATTTGCGACAGTAGAAAATTATTTTTTGAATAATTTACTATATAAAAGGCAATCCCTGGGATATTTAAAATTTGCGACAGTAGAAAATTATTTTTTGAATAATTTACTATAGAAAAGGCAATCCCTGGCGCACATAAAATTTGTGACAGTAGAAAATTAGTTTTTGAAAAATTTACTATATAAAAGGCAATCCCTGGGATATTTAAAATTTGCGACAGTAGAAAATTATTTTTTGAATAATTTACTATAGAAAAGTCAATCCCTGGCGCAATTAAAATTTGTGACAGTTGAAAATTATTTTTTGAATAATTTACTATAGAAAAGGCAATCCCTGGCGTAATTAAAATTTGCGACAGTATAAAATTAGTTTTTGAATAATTTACTGTAGAAAAGGCAATCCCTGGCGCACATAAAATTTGCGACAGTATAAAATTATTTTTTGAATAATTTACTATAGAAAAGGCAATCCCTGGCGCACATAAAATTTGCGACAGTATAAAATTAGTTTTTGAAAAATTTACTATAGAAAAGGCAATCCCTGGGATATTTAAAATTTGCGACAGTATAAAATTAGTTTTTGAATAATTTACTATAGAAAAGGCAATCCCTGGCGCAATTAAAATTTGTGACAGTTGAAAATTATTTTTTGAATAATTTACTATAGAAAAGGCAATCCCTGGCGCAATTAAAATTTGTGACAGTTGAAAATTATTTTTTGAATAATTTGCTATATAAAAGGCAATCCCTGGCGCACATAAAATTTGCGACAGTATAAAATTAGTTTTTGAAAAATTTACTATAGAAAAGGCAATCCCTGGGATATTTAAAATTTGCGACAGTATAAAATTAGTTTTTGAATAATTTACTATATAAAAGGCAATCCCTGGCGTAATTAAAATTTGCGACAGTATAAAATTATTTTTTGAATAATTTACTATATAAAAGGCAATCCCTGGCGCAATTAAAATTTGCGACAGTAGAAAATTATTTTTTGAATAATTTACTATAGAAAAGGCAATCCCTGGCGCAATTAAAATTTGCGACAGTATAAAATTAGTTTTTGAAAAATTTACTATATAAAAGGCAATCCCTGGCGCAATTAAAATTTGTGACAGTTGAAAATTAGTTTTTGAATAATTTACTATAGAAAAGGCAATCCCTGGCGCAATTAAAATTTGTGACAGTTGAAAATTATTTTTTGAATAATTTACTATAGAAAAGTCAATCCTTGGCGCAATTAAAATTTGTGACAGTTGAAAATTAGTTTTTGAAAAATTTACTATAGAAAAGGCAATCCCTGGGATATTTAAAATTTGCGACAGTATAAAATTATTTTTTGAATAATTTACTATAGAAAAGGCAATCCCTGGCGCAATTAAAATTTGTGACAGTATAAAATTAGTTTTTGAATAATTTACTATAGAAAAGGCAATCCCTGGCGCACATAAAATTTGTGACAGTTGAAAATTATTTTTTGAATAATTTACTATAGAAAAGTCAATCCCTGGCGCAATTAAAATTTGTGACAGTTGAAAATTAGTTTTTGAAAAATTTACTATAGAAAAGGCAATCCCTGGGATATTTAAAATTTGCGACAGTATAAAATTATTTTTTGAATAATTTACTATAGAAAAGGCAATCCCTGGCGTAATTAAAATTTGTGACAGTATAAAATTAGTTTTTGAAAAATTTACTATAGAAAAGGCAATCCCTGGCGCAATTAAAATTTGTGACAGTATAAAATTAGTTTTTGAATAATTTACTATAGAAAAGGCAATCCCTGGGATATTTAAAATTTGCGACAGTTGAAAATTATTTTTTGAATAATTTACTATATAAAAGGCAATCCCTGGCGCACATAAAATTTGCGACAGTAGAAAATTAGTTTTTGAAAAATTTACTATATAAAAGGCAATCCCTGGGATATTTAAAATTTGTGACAGTATAAAATTAGTTTTTGAATAATTTACTGTAGAAAAGGCAATCCCTGGCGCAATTAAAATTTGCGACAGTATAAAATTAGTTTTTGAATAATTTACTGTAGAAAAGGCAATCCCTGGGATATTTAAAATTTGCGACAGTAGAAAATTAGTTTTTGAATAATTTACTATAGAAAAGGCAATCCCTGGCGCAATTAAAATTTGCGACAGTATAAAATTAGTTTTTGAAAAATTTACTATATAAAAGGCAATCCCTGGCGTAATTAAAATATGCGACAGTATAAAATTAGTTTTTGAATAATTTACTGTAGAAAAGGGCAATCCCTGGCGCAATTAAAATTTGTGACAGTATAAAATTATTTTTTGAATAATTTACTATATAAAAGGCAATCCCTGGCGCACATAAAATTTGCGACAGTAGAAAATTAGTTTTTGAAAAATTTACTATATAAAAGGCAATCCCTGGGATATTTAAAATTTGTGACAGTATAAAATTAGTTTTTGAATAATTTACTATAGAAAAGTCAATCCCTGGCGCAATTAAAATTTGTGACAGTTGAAAATTAGTTTTTGAAAAATTTACTATATAAAAGGCAATCCCTGGGATATTTAAAATTTGTGACAGTATAAAATTAGTTTTTGAATAATTTACTATAGAAAAGGCAATCCCTGGCGTAATTAAAATTTGCGACAGTATAAAATTAGTTTTTGAAAAATTTACTATAGAAAAGGCAATCCCTGGCGCACATAAAATTTGCGACAGTATAAAATTATTTTTTGAATAATTTACTATAGAAAAGTCAATCCCTGGCGCAATTAAAATTTGTGACAGTTGAAAATTATTTTTTGAATAATTTACTATATAAAAGGCAATCCCTGGCGCAATTAAAATTTGCGACAGTAGAAAATTATTTTTTGAATAATTTACTGTAGAAAAGGCAATCCCTGGCGTAATTAAAATTTGCGACAGTATAAAATTATTTTTTGAATAATTTACTATATAAAAGGCAATCCCTGGCGCAATTAAAATTTGCGACAGTAGAAAATTATTTTTTGAATAATTTACTATAGAAAAGGCAATCCCTGGCGCACATAAAATTTGTGACAGTATAAAATTATTTTTTGAATAATTTACTATATAAAAGGCAATCCCTGGCGCACATTAAATTTGCGACAGTATAAAATTAGTTTTTGAATAATTTACTATAGAAAAGTCAATCCCTGGCGCACATAAAATTTGCGACAGTATAAAATTATTTTTTGAATAATTTACTATATAATAGGCAATCCCTGGCGCAATTAAAATTTGTGACAGTATAAAATTATTTTTTGAATAATTTACTATATAAAAGGCAATCCCTGGCGCAATTAAAATTTGCGACAGTTGAAAATTATTTTTTGAAAAATTTACTATAGAAAAGGCAATCCCTGGCGCAATTAAAATTTGCGACAGTAGAAAATTATTTTTTGAATAATTTACTATATAAAAGGCAATCCCTGGCGCAATTAAAATTTGCGACAGTAGAAAATTAGTTTTTGAATAATTTACTATAGAAAAGGCAATCCCTGGGATATTTAAAATTTGCGACAGTATAAAATTAGTTTTTGAATAATTTACTATAGAAAAGGCAATCCCTGGCGTAATTAAAATTTGTGACAGTTGAAAATTATTTTTTGAAAAATTTACTATAGAAAAGGCAATCCCTGGCGCAATTAAAATTTGCGACAGTAGAAAATTATTTTTTGAATAATTTACTATAGAAAAGGCAATCCCTGGCGTAATTAAAATTTGTGACAGTTGAAAATTAGTTTTTGAATAATTTACTATAGAAAAGGCAATCCCTGGCGCAATTAAAATTTGCGACAGTTGAAAATTATTTTTTGAATAATTTACTATAGAAAAGGCAATCCCTGGCGTAATTAAAATTTGTGACAGTTGAAAATTAGTTTTTGAATAATTTACTATAGAAAAGGCAATCCCTGGGATATTTAAAATTTGCGACAGTATAAAATTATTTTTTGAATAATTTACTATAGAAAAGGCAATCCCTGGGATATTTAAAATTTGCGACAGTATAAAATTAGTTTTTGAATAATTTACTATATAAAAGGCAATCCCTGGCGCAATTAAAATTTGTGACAGTTGAAAATTATTTTTTGAATAATTTACTATAGAAAAGGCAATCCCTGGCGCAATTAAAATTTGTGACAGTTGAAAATTATTTTTTGAATAATTTACTATAGAAAAGGCAATCCCTGGCGTAATTAAAATTTGTGACAGTTGAAAATTAGTTTTTGAATAATTTACTATAGAAAAGGCAATCCCTGGCGCACATAAAATTTGCGACAGTATAAAATTAGTTTTTGAATAATTTACTATAGAAAAGGCAATCCCTGGCGTAATTAAAATTTGTGACAGTTGAAAATTAGTTTTTGAATAATTTACTATAGAAAAGTCAATCCCTGGCGCAATTAAAATTTGTGACAGTTGAAAATTAGTTTTTGAATAATTTACTATAGAAAAGGCAATCCCTGGCGCACATAAAATTTGCGACAGTATAAAATTAGTTTTTGAATAATTTACTATAGAAAAGGCAATCCCTGGCGTAATTAAAATTTGTGACAGTTGAAAATTAGTTTTTGAATAATTTACTATAGAAAAGGCAATCCCTGGCGCAATTAAAATTTGTGACAGTTGAAAATTATTTTTTGAATAATTTACTATAGAAAAGGCAATCCCTGGCGCAATTAAAATTTGCGACAGTTGAAAATTATTTTTTGAAAAATTTACTATAGAAAAGTCAATCCCTGGCGTAATTAAAATTTGTGACAGTTGAAAATTAGTTTTTGAATAATTTACTATAGAAAAGGCAATCCCTGGGATATTTAAAATTTGCGACAGTATAAAATTATTTTTTGAATAATTTACTATAGAAAAGGCAATCCCTGGGATATTTAAAATTTGCGACAGTATAAAATTAGTTTTTGAATAATTTACTATATAAAAGGCAATCCCTGGCGCAATTAAAATTTGTGACAGTTGAAAATTATTTTTTGAATAATTTACTATAGAAAAGGCAATCCCTGGCGTAATTAAAATTTGTGACAGTTGAAAATTAGTTTTTGAATAATTTACTATAGAAAAGGCAATCCCTGGCGCACATAAAATTTGCGACAGTATAAAATTAGTTTTTGAATAATTTACTATAGAAAAGGCAATCCCTGGCGTAATTAAAATTTGTGACAGTTGAAAATTAGTTTTTGAATAATTTACTATAGAAAAGGCAATCCCTGGCGCAATTAAAATTTGTGACAGTTGAAAATTAGTTTTTGAATAATTTACTATAGAAAAGGCAATCCCTGGCGCACATAAAATTTGCGACAGTATAAAATTAGTTTTTGAATAATTTACTATAGAAAAGGCAATCCCTGGCGCAATTAAAATTTGTGACAGTTGAAAATTAGTTTTTGAATAATTTACTATAGAAAAGGCAATCCCTGGCGCAATTAAAATTTGCGACAGTATAAAATTAGTTTTTGAATAATTTACTATAGAAAAGGCAATCCCTGGCGTAATTAAAATTTGTGACAGTTGAAAATTAGTTTTTGAATAATTTACTATAGAAAAGGCAATCCCTGGCGTAATTAAAATTTGTGACAGTTGAAAATTAGTTTTTGAATAATTTACTATAGAAAAGGCAATCCCTGGCGCACATAAAATTTGCGACAGTATAAAATTAGTTTTTGAATAATTTACTATAGAAAAGGCAATCCCTGGCGTAATTAAAATTTGTGACAGTTGAAAATTAGTTTTTGAATAATTTACTATAGAAAAGGCAATCCCTGGCGCAATTAAAATTTGTGACAGTTGAAAATTATTTTTTGAATAATTTACTATAGAAAAGGCAATCCCTGGCGCAATTAAAATTTGTGACAGTATAAAATTATTTTTTGAATAATTTACTATATAAAAGGCAATCCCTGGCGCAATTAAAATTTGTGACAGTATAAAATTATTTTTTGAATAATTTACTATATAAAAGGCAATCCCTGGCGCAATTAAAATTTGCGACAGTTGAAAATTATTTTTTGAAAAATTTACTATAGAAAAGGCAATCCCTGGCGCAATTAAAATTTGCGACAGTAGAAAATTATTTTTTGAATAATTTACTATAGAAAAGGCAATCCCTGGCGCAATTAAAATTTGCGACAGTAGAAAATTAGTTTTTGAAAAATTTACTATATAAAAGGCAATCCCTGGGATATTTAAAATTTGCGACAGTATAAAATTAGTTTTTGAATAATTTACTATAGAAAAGGCAATCCCTGGCGTAATTAAAATTTGTGACAGTTGAAAATTATTTTTTGAATAATTTACTGTAGAAAAGGCAATCCCTGGCGCAATTAAAATTTGTGACAGTATAAAATTATTTTTTGAATAATTTACTATATAAAAGGCAATCCCTGGCGCAATTAAAATTTGCGACAGTTGAAAATTATTTTTTGAAAAATTTACTATAGAAAAGGCAATCCCTGGCGCACATAAAATTTGCGACAGTATAAAATTAGTTTTTGAATAATTTACTATAGAAAAGTCAATCCCTGGCGCACATAAAATTTGTGACAGTATAAAATTATTTTTTGAATAATTTACTATATAAACGGCAATCCCTGGGATATTTAAAATTTGCGACAGTATAAAATTAGTTTTTGAATAATTTACTATAGAAAAGGCAATCCCTGGCGCAATTAAAATTTGTGACAGTTGAAAATTATTTTTTGAATAATTTACTGTAGAAAAGGCAATCCCTGGCGCAATTAAAATTTGCGACAGTAGAAAATTAGTTTTTGAATAATTTACTATAGAAAAGGCAATCCCTGGGATATTTAAAATTTGCGACAGTATAAAATTAGTTTTTGAAAAATTTACTATATAAAAGGCAATCCCTGGCGCAATTAAAATTTGTGACAGTTGAAAATTATTTTTTGAATAATTTACTATAGAAAAGTCAATCCCTGGCGCAATTAAAATTTGTGACAGTATAAAATTATTTTTTGAATAATTTACTATATAAAAGGCAATCCCTGGCGCAATTAAAATTTGTGACAGTATAAAATTATTTTTTGAATAATTTACTATATAAAAGGCAATCCCTGGCGCAATTAAAATTTGCGACAGTTGAAAATTATTTTTTGAAAAATTTACTATAGAAAAGGCAATCCCTGGCGCACATAAAATTTGCGACAGTATAAAATTAGTTTTTGAATAATTTACTATAGAAAAGTCAATCCCTGGCGCAATTAAAATTTGTGACAGTATAAAATTATTTTTTGAATAATTTACTATATAACAGGCAATCCCTGGCGCAATTAAAATTTGCGACAGTTGAAAATTAGTTTTTGAATAATTTACTATAGAAAAGGCAATCCCTGGCGCAATTAAAATTTGTGACAGTATAAAATTATTTTTTGAATAATTTACTATATAAAAGGCAATCCCTGGCGCAATTAAAATTTGTGACAGTATAAAATTATTTTTTGAATAATTTACTATATAAAAGGCAATCCCTGGCGCAATTAAAATTTGCGACAGTTGAAAATTATTTTTTGAAAAATTTACTATAGAAAAGGCAATCCCTGGCGCAATTAAAATTTGCGACAGTAGAAAATTATTTTTTGAATAATTTACTATAGAAAAGGCAATCCCTGGCGCACATAAAATTTGCGACAGTATAAAATTAGTTTTTGAATAATTTACTATAGAAAAGTCAATCCCTGGCGCACATAAAATTTGTGACAGTATAAAATTATTTTTTGAATAATTTACTATATAAAAGGCAATCCCTGGGATATTTAAAATTTGCGACAGTATAAAATTAGTTTTTGAATAATTTACTATAGAAAAGGCAATCCCTGGCGCAATTAAAATTTGTGACAGTTGAAAATTATTTTTTGAATAATTTACTGTAGAAAAGGCAATCCCTGGCGCAATTAAAATTTGCGACAGTAGAAAATTAGTTTTTGAATAATTTACTATAGAAAAGGCAATCCCTGGGATATTTAAAATTTGCGACAGTATAAAATTAGTTTTTGAAAAATTTACTATAGAAAAGGCAATCCCTGGCGCACATAAAATTTGCGACAGTATAAAATTAGTTTTTGAATAATTTACTATAGAAAAGGCAATCCCTGGCGCAATTAAAATTTGTGACAGTTGAAAATTATTTTTTGAATAATTTACTATAGAAAAGGCAATCCCTGGCGCAATTAAAATTTGCGACAGTATAAAATTAGTTTTTGAAAAATTTACTATAGAAAAGGCAATCCCTGGCGCACATAAAATTTGCGACAGTATAAAAATTAGTTTTTGAATAATTTACTATAGAAAAGGCAATCCCTGGCGCAATTAAAATTTGTGACAGTTGAAAATTATTTTTTGAATAATTTACTATAGAAAAGTCAATCCCTGGCGCACATAAAATTTGTGACAGTATAAAATTATTTTTTGAATAATTTACTATATAAAAGGCAATCCCTGGGATATTTAAAATTTGCGACAGTATAAAATTAGTTTTTGAATAATTTACTATAGAAAAGGCAATCCCTGGCGCAATTAAAATTTGTGACAGTTGAAAATTATTTTTTGAATAATTTACTATATAAAAGGCAATCCCTGGCGCAATTAAAATTTGTGACAGTTGAAAATTATTTTTTGAATAATTTACTATAGAAAAGGCAATCCCTGGCGCACATAAAATTTGCGACAGTATAAAATTAGTTTTTGAATAATTTACTATAGAAAAGTCAATCCCTGGCGCACATAAAATTTGTGATAGTATAAAATTATTTTTTGAATAATTTACTATATAAAAGGCAATCCCTGGGATATTTAAAATTTGCGACAGTATAAAATTAGTTTTTGAATAATTTACTATAGAAAAGGCAATCCCTGGCGCAATTAAAATTTGTGACAGTTGAAAATTATTTTTTGAATAATTTACTGTAGAAAAGGCAATCCCTGGCGCAATTAAAATTTGCGACAGTAGAAAATTAGTTTTTGAATAATTTACTATAGAAAAGGCAATCCCTGGGATATTTAAAATTTGCGACAGTTGAAAATTATTTTTTGAATAATTTACTATATAAAAGGCAATCCCTGGCGCAATTAAAATTTGCGACAGTATAAAATTATTTTTTGAATAATTTACTATAGAAAAGGCAATCCCTGGCGCAATTAAAATTTGTGACAGTTGAAAATTATTTTTTGAATAATTTACTATAGAAAAGGCAATCCCTGGCGCACATAAAATTTGCGACAGTATAAAATTAGTTTTTGAATAATTTACTATAGAAAAGGCAATCCCTGGGATATTTAAAATTTGCGACAGTTGAAAATTAGTTTTTGAATAATTTACTATAGAAAAGGCAATCCCTGGCGCAATTAAAATTTGCGACAGTATAAAATTATTTTTTGAATAATTTACTATAGAAAAGGCAATCCCTGGCGCAATTAAAATTTGTGACAGTTGAAAATTATTTTTTGAATAATTTACTATAGAAAAGTCAATCCCTGGCGCACATAAAATTTGTGACAGTATAAAATTATTTTTTGAATAATTTACTATATAAAAGGCAATCCCTGGGAGATTTAAAATTTGCGACAGTATAAAATTAGTTTTTGAATAATTTACTATAGAAAAGGCAATCCCTGGCGCAATTAAAATTTGTGACAGTTGAAAATTATTTTTTGAATAATTTACTGTAGAAAAGGCAATCCCTGGCGCAATTAAAATTTGCGACAGTAGAAAATTAGTTTTTGAATAATTTACTATAGAAAAGGCAATCCCTGGGATATTTAAAATTTGCGACAGTTGAAAATTAGTTTTTGAATAATTTACTATAGAAAAGGCAATCCCTGGCGCAATTAAAATATGCGACAGTATAAAATTATTTTTTGAATAATTTACTATAGAAAAGGCAATCCCTGGCGCAATTAAAATTTGCGACAGTATAAAATTAGTTTTTGAAAAATTTACTATAGGAAAGGCAATCCCTGGCGCACATAAAATTTGCGACAGTATAAAATTAGTTTTTGAATAATTTACTATAGAAAAGGCAATCCCTGGCGCAATTAAAATTTGTGACAGTTGAAAATTATTTTTTGAATAATTTACTATAGAAAAGTCAATCCCTGGCGCACATAAAATTTGCGACAGTAAAAAATTATTTTTTGAATAATTTACTATAGAAAAGGCAATCCCTGGCGCAATTAAAATTTGCGACAGTATAAAAT
The DNA here is from genome assembly GCA_963930735.1 of Dioctria linearis. Lineage (NCBI taxonomy): Eukaryota > Metazoa > Arthropoda > Insecta > Diptera > Asilidae > Dioctria > Dioctria linearis. Next base: position 24,446 of record CAWVNZ010001525.1, read on the forward strand.
TAGTTTTTGAAAAATTTACTATAGAAAAGGCAATCCCTGGCGCACATAAAATTTGCGACAGTAGAAAATTATTTTTTGAATAATTTACTATAGAAAAGGCAATCCCTGGCGCAATTAAAATTTGTGACAGTATAAAATTAGTTTTTGAAAAATTTACTATAGAAAAGGCAATCCCTGGGATATTTAAAATTTGCGACAGTATAAAATTAGTTTTTGAATAATTTACTGTAGAAAAGGCAATCCCTGGCGCACATAAAATTTGCGACAGTATAAAATTAGTTTTTGAATAATTTACTATAGAAAAGTCAATCCCTGGCGCACATAAAATTTGCGACAGTATAAAATTATTTTTTGAATAATTTACTATAGAAAAGGCAATCCCTGGGATATTTAAAATTTGCGACAGTATAAAATTAGTTTTTGAATAATTTACTATAGAAAAGTCAATCACTGGCGCACATAAAATTTGCGACAGTATAAAATTATTTTTTGAATAATTTACTATAGAAAAGGCAATCCCTGGGATATTTAAAATTTGCGACAGTATAAAATTAGTTTTTGAATAATTTACTATAGAAAAGGCAATCCCTGGCGCAATTAAAATTTGTGACAGTTGAAAATTATTTTTTGAATAATTTACTATAGAAAAGGCAATCCCTGGGATATTTAAAATTTGCGACAGTAGAAAATTAGTTTTTTGAATAATTTACTATAGAAAAGTCAATCCCTGGCGCAATTAAAATTTGCGACAGTAGAAAAGTAGTTTTTGAATAATTTACTATAGAAAAGGCAATCCCTGGGATATTTAAAATTTGCGACAGTATAAAATTAGTTTTTGAATAATTTACTATAGAAAAGGCAATCCCTGGCGCAATTAAAATTTGCGACAGTATAAAATTATTTTTTGAATAATTTACTATAGAAAAGGCAATCCCTGGGATATTTAAAATTTGCGACAGTATAAAATTAGTTTTTGAATAATTTACTATAGAAAAGGCAATCCCTGGCGCAATTAAAATTTGTGACAGTTGAAAATTATTTTTTGAATAATTTACTATAGAAAAGGCAATCCCTGGGATATTTAAAATTTGCGACAGTAGAAAATTATTTTTTGAATAATTTACTATAGAAAAGGCAATCCCTGGCGCAATTAAAATTTGCGACAGTATAAAATTAGTTTTTGAAAAATTTACTATATAAAAGGCAATCCCTGGCGTAATTAAAATTTGCGACAGTATAAAATTAGTTTTTGAAAAATTTACTATATAAAAGGCAATCCCTGGCGCAATTAAAATTTGCGACAGTAGAAAATTAGTTTTTGAATAATTTACTATAGAAAAGGCAATCCCTGGCGCAATTAAAATTTGTGACAGTTGAAAATTATTTTTTGAATAATTTACTATAGAAAAGGCAATCCCTGGGATATTTAAAATTTGCGACAGTATAAAATTAGTTTTTTGAATAATTTACTATAGAAAAGTCAATCCCTGGCGCACATAAAATTTGCGACAGTATAAAATTATTTTTTGAATAATTTACTATAGAAAAGGCAATCCCTGGGATATTTAAAATTTGCGACAGTATAAAATTAGTTTTTGAATAATTTACTATAGAAAAGTCAATCCCTGGCGCACATAAAATTTGCGACAGTATAAAATTATTTTTTGAATAATTTACTACAGAAAAGGCAATCCCTGGGATATTTAAAATTTGCGACAGTATAAAATTAGTTTTTGAATAATTTACTATAGAAAAGGCAATCCCTGGCGCAATTAAAATTTGTGACAGTTGAAAATTATTTTTTGAATAATTTACTATAGAAAAGGCAATCCCTGGGATATTTAAAATTTGCGACAGTAGAAAATTATTTTTTGAATAATTTACTATAGAAAAGGCAATCCCTGGCGCAATTAAAATTTGCGACAGTATAAAATTAGTTTTTGAAAAATTTACTATATAAAAGGCAATCCCTGGCGTAATTAAAATTTGCGACAGTATAAAATTAGTTTTTGAAAAATTTACTATATAAAAGGCAATCCCTGGCGCAATTAAAATTTGCGACAGTAGAAAATTATTTTTTGAATAATTTACTATAGAAAAGGCAATCCCTGGCGCAATTAAAATTTGCGACAGTAGAAAATTATTTTTTGAAAAATTTACTATAGAAAAGGCAATCCCTGGCGCAATTAAAATTTGCGACAGTTGAAAATTAGTTTTTGAATAATTTACTATAGAAAAGGCAATCCCTGGCGCAATTAAAATTTGCGACAGTAGAAAATTAGTTTTTGAAAAATTTACTATATAAAAGGCAATCCCTGGCGCACATAAAATTTGCGACAGTATAAAATTAGTTTTTGAAAAATTTACTATAGAAAAGGCAATCCCTGGGATATTTAAAATTTGCGACAGTATAAAATTATTTTTTGAATAATTTACTATATAAAAGGCAATCCCTGGCGCAATTAAAATTTGCGACAGTAGAAAATTAGTTTTTGAATAATTTACTATATAAAAGGCAATCCCTGGCGCAATTAAAATTTGTGACAGTATAAAATTAGTTTTTGAAAAATTTACTATATAAAAGGCAATCCCTGGCGTAATTAAAATTTGCGACAGTAGAAAATTAGTTTTTGAAAAATTTACTATAGAAAAGGCAATCCCTGGCGCAATTAAAATTTGTGACAGTATAAAATTATTTTTTGAATAATTTACTATAGAAAAGGCAATCCCTGGCGCAATTAAAATTTGCGACAGTATAAAATTAGTTTTTGAAAAATTTACTATAGAAAAGGCAATCCCTGGCGCAATTAAAATTTGCGACAGTAGAAAATTAGTTTTTGAATAATTTACTATATAAAAGGCAATCCCTGGCGCACATAAAATTTGCGACAGTATAAAATTAGTTTTTGAAAAATTTACTATAGAAAAGGCAATCCCTGGCGTAATTAAAATTTGTGACAGTATAAAATTATTTTTTGAATAATTTACTATAGAAAAGGCAATCCCTGGCGCAATTAAAATTTGCGACAGTATAAAATTAGTTTTTGAAAAATTTACTATATAAAAGGCAATCCCTGGCGTAATTAAAATTTGCGACAGTAGAAAATTAGTTTTTGAAAAATTTACTGTAGAAAAGGCAATCCCTGGCGCAATTAAAATTTGCGACAGTATAAAATTAGTTTTTGAAAAATTTACTATATAAAAGGCAATCCCTGGCGTAATTAAAATTTGCGACAGTATAAAATTATTTTTTGAATAATTTACTATAGAAAAGGCAATCCCTGGGATATTTAAAATTTGCGACAGTAGAAAATTATTTTTTGAATAATTTACTATAGAAAAGTCAATCCCTGGCGCAATTAAAATTTGTGACAGTATAAAATTATTTTTTGAATAATTTACTGTAGAAAAGGCAATCCCTGGCGCAATTAAAATTTGCGACAGTTGAAAATTATTTTTTGAAAAATTTACTATAGAAAAGGCAATCCCTGGCGTAATTAAAATTTGCGACAGTTGAAAATTATTTTTTGAATAATTTACTATAGAAAAGGCAATCCCTGGCGCAATTAAAATTTGTGACAGTATAAAATTAGTTTTTGAATAATTTACTATAGAAAAGGCAATCCCTGGCGCAATTAAAATTTGTGACAGTTGAAAATTATTTTTTGAATAATTTACTATAGAAAAGGCAATCCCTGGGATATTTAAAATTTGTGACAGTATAAAATTATTTTTTGAATAATTTACTGTAGAAAAGGCAATCCCTGGCGCAATTAAAATTTGCGACAGTTGAAAATTATTTTTTGAAAAATTTACTATAGAAAAGGCAATCCCTGGCGCAATTAAAATTTGCGACAGTATAAAATTAGTTTTTGAAAAATTTACTATAGAAAAGGCAATCCCTGGGATATTTAAAATTTGCGACAGTTTAAAATTATTTTTTGAATAATTTACTATATAAAAGGCAATCCCTGGCGCAATTAAAATTTGCGACAGTAGAAAATTAGTTTTTGAATAATTTACTAAATAAAAGGCAATCCCTGGCGCAATTAAAATTTGTGACAGTATAAAATTAGTTTTTGAAAAATTTACTATATAAAAGGCAATCCCTGGCGTAATTAAAATTTGTGACAGTTGAAAATTATTTTTTGAATAATTTACTATAGAAAAGGCAATCCCTGGGATATTTAAAATTTGTGACAGTATAAAATTATTTTTTGAATAATTTACTGTAGAAAAGGCAATCCCTGGCGCAATTAAAATTTGCGACAGTTGAAAATTATTTTTTGAAAAATTTACTATAGAAAAGGCAATCCCTGGCGCAATTAAAATTTGCGACAGTATAAAATTAGTTTTTGAAAAATTTACTATAGAAAAGGCAATCCCTGGGATATTTAAAATTTGCGACAGTATAAAATTATTTTTTGAATAATTTACTATATAAAAGGCAATCCCTGGCGCAATTAAAATTTGCGACAGTAGAAAATTAGTTTTTGAATAATTTACTATATAAAAGGCAATCCCTGGCGCAATTAAAATTTGTGACAGTATAAAATTAGTTTTTGAATAATTTACTATAGAAAAGGCAATCCCTGGCGCAATTAAAATTTGTGACAGTTGAAAATTATTTTTTGAATAATTTACTATAGAAAAGGCAATCCCTGGGATATTTAAAATTTGTGACAGTATAAAATTATTTTTTGAATAATTTACTGTTAGAAAAGGCAATCCCTGGCGCACATAAAATTTGCGACAGTATAAAATTAGTTTTTGAATAATTTACTATAGAAAAGGCAATCCCTGGCGTAATTAAAATTTGCGACAGTATAAAATTAGTTTTTGAAAAATTTACTATAGAAAAGGCAATCCCTGGGATATTTAAAATTTGCGACAGTATAAAATTATTTTTTGAATAATTTACTATATAAAAGGCAATCCCTGGCGCAATTAAAATTTGCGACAGTAGAAAATTAGTTTTTGAATAATTTACTATATAAAAGGCAATCCCTGGCGCAATTAAAATTTGTGACAGTATAAAATTAGTTTTTGAAAAATTTACTATATAAAAGGCAATCCCTGGCGTAATTAAAATTTGCGACAGTAGAAAATTAGTTTTTGAAAAAATTTACTATATAAAAGGCAATCCCTGGCGTAATTAAAATTTGCGACAGTAGAAAATTAGTTTTTGAAAAAATTTACTATAGAAAAGGCAATCCCTGGGATATTTAAAATTTGCGACAGTATAAAATTAGTTTTTGAATAATTTACTATAGAAAAGGCAATCCTGGCGCAATTAAAATTTGTGACAGTTGAAAATTATTTTTTGAATAATTTACTGTAGAAAAGGCAATCCCTGGCGCAATTAAAATTTGTGACAGTATAAAATTAGTTTTTGAATAATTTACTATAGAAAAGGCAATCCCTGGCGCACATAAAATTTGCGACAGTATAAAATTAGTTTTTGAAAAAATTTACTGTAGAAAAGGCAATCCCTGGCGCAATTAAAATTTGCGACAGTATAAAATTAGTTTTTGAAAAATTTACTATAGAAAAGGCAATCCCTGGCGCAATTAAAATTTGCGACAGTAGAAAATTAGTTTTTGAAAAATTTACTATAGAAAAGGCAATCCCTGGCGCAATTAAATTTGCGACAGTAGAAAATTAGTTTTTGAATAATTTACTATATAAAAGGCAATCCCTGGTATATTTAAAATTTGCGACAGTAGAAAATTATTTTTTGAATAATTTACTATAGAAAAGGCAATCCCTGGCGCACATAAAATTTGTGACAGTATAAAATTAGTTTTTGAATAATTTACTATAGAAAAGGCAATCCCTGGGATATTTAAAATTTGCGACAGTATAAAATTAGGTTTTTGAATAATTTACTGTAGAAAAGGCAATCCCTGGCGCACATAAAATTTGCGACAGTATAAAATTAGTTTTTGAAAAATTTACTGTAGAAAAGGCAATCCCTGGGCGCAATTAAAATTTGCGACAGTATAAAATTAGTTTTTGAAAAAATTTACTATAGAAAAGGCAATCCCTGGGATATTTAAAATTTGCGACAGTATAAAATTAGTTTTTGAATAATTTACTATAGAAAAGTCAATCCCTGGCGCACATTAAAATTTGCGACAGTATAAAATTATTTTTTGAATAATTTACTATAGAAAAGGCAATCCCTGGGATATTTAAAATTTGCGACAGTATAAAATTAGTTTTTGAATAATTTACTATAGAAAAGGCAATCCCTGGCGCAATTAAAAATTTGTGACAGTTGAAAATTATTTTTTTGAATAATTTACTATAGAAAAGGCAATCCCTGGGATATTTAAAATTTGCGACAGTAGAAAATTAGTTTTTTGAATAATTTACTATAGAAAAGTCAATCCCTGGCGCAATTAAAATTTTCGACAGTAGAAAATTAGTTTTTGAAAAATTTACTATAGAAAAGGCAATCCCTGGCGCAACATAAAATTTGTGACAGTATAAAATTAGTTTTTGAATAATTTACTATAGAAAAGGCAATCCCTGGCGCAATTAAAATTTGCGACAGTATAAAATTAGTTTTTGAATAATTTACTATAGAAAAGGCAATCCCTGGCGCAATTAAAATTTGTGACAGTATAAAATTATTTTTTGAATAATTTACTGTAGAAAAGGCAATCCCTGGCGCAATTAAAATTTGCGACAGTTGAAAATTATTTTTTGAAAAATTTACTATAGAAAAGGCAATCCCTGGCGTAATTAAAATTTGCGACAGTTGAAAATTATTTTTTGAATAATTTACTATAGAAAAGGCAATCCCTGGCGCAATTAAAATTTGCGACAGTAGAAAATTAGTTTTTGAAAAATTTACTATATAAAAGGCAATCCCTGGCGTAATTAAAATTTGCGACAGTAGAAAATTAGTTTTTGAAAAATTTACTATAGAAAAGGCAATCCCTGGCGCAATTAAAATTTGCGACAGTAGAAAATTAGTTTTTGAATAATTTACTATAGAAAAGTCAATCCCTGGCGTAATTAAAATTTGCGACAGTAGAAAATTAGTTTTTGAAAAATTTACCTATAGAAAAGGCAATCCCTGGCGCAATTAAAATTTGCGACAGTAGAAAATTAGTTTTTGAAAAATTTACTATAGAAAAGGCAATCCCTGGCGCAATTAAAATTTGCGACAGTAGAAAAATTAGTTTTTTGAATAATTTACTATAGAAAAGTCAATCCCTGGCGTAATTAAAATTTGCGACAGTAGAAAATTAGTTTTTGAAAAATTTACTATAGAAAAGGCAATCCCCTGGCGCAATTAAAATTTGCGACAGTAGAAAATTAGTTTTTGAATAATTTACTATAGAAAAGGCAATCCCTGGGATATTTAAAATTTGCGACAGTAGAAAATTATTTTTTGAATAATTTACTATAGAAAAGTCAATCCCTGGCGCAATTAAAATTTGTGACAGTATAAAATTATTTTTTGAATAATTTACTGTAGAAAAGGCAATCCCTGGCGCAATTAAAATTTGCGACAGTTGAAAATTATTTTTTGAAAAATTTACTATAGAAAAGGCAATCCCTGGCGTAATTAAAATTTGCGACAGTTGAAAATTATTTTTTGAATAATTTACTATAGAAAAGGCAATCCCTGGCGCAATTAAAATTTGCGACAGTAGAAAATTGGTTTTTGAAAAATTTACTATATAAAAGGCAATCCCTGGCGTAATTAAAATTTGCGACAGTAGAAAATTAGTTTTTGAAAAATTTACTATAGAAAAGGCAATCCCTGGCGCAATTAAAATTTGCGACAGTAGAAAATTAGTTTTTGAAAAATTTACTATAGAATAGGCAATATATAGTAAATTTTTCAAAAAACTAATTTTAATACTGTCGGCAAATTTTAATTACGCAGGGATTGCCTTTTCTATGAGTAAATTATTCAAAAAATAATTTTCAACTGTCACAAATTTTTAATTGCGCCAGGGATTGCCTTTTCAATAGTAAATTATTCAAAAACTAATTTTATACTGTCGCAAATTTTAATTACGCCAGGGATTGCCTTTTCTATAGTAAATTATTCAAAAACTTATTTTATACTGTCGCAAATTTTAATTACGCCAGGGATTGCCTTTTCTATAGTAAATTATTCAAAAACTAATTTTATACTGTCGAAATTTTAATTGCGCCAGGGATTGCCTTTTCTATAGTAAATTCTTCAAAAAATAATTTTCTACTGTCGCAAATTTTATGTGCGCCAGGGATTGCCTTTTCTACAGTAAATTTATTCAAAAAATAATTTATACTGTCACAAATTTTAATTACGCCAGGGATTGCCTTTTATATAGTAAATTTTTTCAAAAACTAATTTTATACCTATCGCAAATTTTAATTACGCCAGGGATTGCCTTTTATATAGTAAATTTTTCAAAAACTAATTTTCTACTGTCGTCAAATTTTAAATATCCCAGGGATTGCCTTTTCTACAGTAAATTATTCAAAAAATAATTTTATACTGTCGCAAATTTTAATTACGGCCAGGGATTGCCTTTTCTATAGTAAATTATTCAAAAAATAATTTTCTACTGTCGCAAATTTTAAATATCCCAGGGATTGCCTTTTCTACAGTAAATTATTCAAAAAAATAATTTTCTACTGTCGCAAATTTTAAATATCCAGGGATTGCCTTTTCTACAGTAAATTTTTCAAAAACTAATTTTCAACTGTCACAAATTTTAATTACGCCAGGGATTGCCTTTTCTACAGTAAATTATTCAAAAAAATAATTTTATACTGTCGCAAATTTTAATTGCGCCAGGGATTGCCTTTTTCTACAGTAAATTATTCAAAAAATAATTTTTATACTGTCACAAATTTTAATTACGCCAGGGATTGCCTTTTATATAGTAAATTTTTCAAAAACTAATTTTATACTGTCGCAAATTTTAATTACGCCAGGGATTGCCTTTTATATAGTAAATTTTTCAAAAACTAATTTTCTACTGTCGCAAATTTTAAATATCCCAGGGATTGCCTTTTCTACAGTAAATTATTCAAAAAATATTTTATACTGTCGCAAATTTTAATTACGCCAGGGATTGCCTTTTCTATAGTAAATTATTCAAAAAATAATTTTCTACTGTCGCAAATTTTTAAAATATCCCAGGGATTGCCTTTTCTACAGTAAAATTATTCAAAAAGATAATTTTCTACTGTCGCAAATTTTAAAATATCCCAGGGATTGCCTTTTCTACAGTAAATTATTCAAAAAATAATTTTATACTGTCGCAAATTTTAATTGCGCCAGGGATTGCCTTTTCTATAGTAAATTATTCAAAAAATAATTTTATACTGTCGCAAATTTTAATTGCGCCAGGGATTGCCTTTTCTATAGTAAATTATTCAAAAAATAATTTTCAACTGTCACAAATTTTAATTGCGCCAGGGATTGCCTTTTCTATAGTAAATTATTTCAAAAAATAATTTATATACTGTCGCATAATTTTAATTGCGCCAGGGATTGCCTTTTCTATAGTAAATTATTCAAAAACTAATTTTATACTGTCGCAAGTTTAATTGCGCCAGGGATTGCCTTTTCTATAGTAAATTATTCAAAAAATAATTTTCTACTGTCGCAAATTTTAATTGCGCCAGGGATTGCCTTTTCTATAGTAAATTATTCAAAAAATAATTTTCAACTGTCACAAATTTTAATTGCGCCAGGGAATGCCTTTTCTATAGTAAATTATTCAAAAAATAATTTTCAACTGTCACAAATTTTAATTGCGCCAGGGATTGCCTTTTCTATAGTAAATTATTCAAAAAATAATTTTTATACTGTCGCAAATTTTAAATATCCCAGGGATTGCCTTTTCTATAGTAAATTATTCAAAAAATAATTTTCAACTGTCACAAAATTTTAATTGCGCCAGGGATTGCCTTTTCTATAGTAAATTATTCAAAAACTAATTTTTCAACTGTCACAAATTTTAATTGCGCCAGGGATTGCCTTTTCTATAGTAAATTATTCAAAAAATAATTTTCAACTGTCACAAATTTTAATTGCGCCAGGGATTGCCTTTTCTATAGTAAATTATTCAAAAAATAATTTTCAACTGTCACAAATTTTAATTGCGCCAGGGATTGCCTTTTCTATAGTAAATTATTCAAAAACTAATTTTATACTGTCGCAAATTTTATGTGCGCCAGGGATTGCCTTTTCTATAGTATATTATTCAAAACTAATTTTATACTGTCGCAAATTTTAATTGCGCCAGGGATTGCCTTTCTATAGTAAATTATTCAAAAAATATTTTATACTGTCGCAAATTTTAATTGCGCCAGGGATTGACTTTTCTATAGTAAATTATTCAAAAACTAATTTTCAACTGTCACAAATTTTAATTGCGCCAGGGATTGCCTTTTCTACAGTAAAATTATTCAAAAAATAATTTTCAACTGTCACAAATTTTAATTGCGCCAGGGATTGACTCTTTCTATAGTAAATTATTCAAAAACTAATTTTCAACTGTCACAAATTTTATGTGCGCCAGGGATTGCCTTTTCTATAGTAAATTATTCAAAAACTAATTTTATACTGTCGCAAATTTTAAATATCCCAGGGATTGCCTTTTTCTATAGTATTTTTAATTGCGCCAGGGATTGCCTTTTATATAGTAAATTATTCAAAAAATAATTTTCTACTGTCGCAAATTTTAATTGCGCCAGGGATTGCCTTTTCTATAGTAAATTATTCAAAAAATAATTTTATACTGTCGCAAATTTTAATTGCGCCAGGGATTGCCTTTTCTATAGTAAATTATTCAAAAAATAATTTTATACTGTCGCAAATTTTAATTGCGCCAGGGATTGCCTTTTCTATAGTAAATTATTCAAAAACTAATTTTATACTGTCGCAAATTTTAAATATCCCAGGGATTGCCTTTTCTATAGTAAATTATTCAAAAACTAATTTTATACTGTCGCAAATTTTAAATATCCCAGGGATTGCCTTTTCTATAGTAAAATATTCAAAAACTAATTTTCTACTGTCGCAAATTTTAATTGCGCCAGGGATTGCCTTTTCTACAGTAAATTATTCAAAAAATAATTTTATACTGTCACAAATTTTAATTACGCCAGGGATTGCCTTTTATATAGTAAATTTTTCAAAAACTAATTTTATACTGTCGCAAATTTTAATTACGCCAGGGATTGCCTTTTATATAGTAAATTTTTCAAAAACTAATTTTCTACTGTCGCAAATTTTAAATATCCCAGGGATTGCCTTTTCTACAGTAAATTATTCAAAAAATAATTTTATACTGTCGCAAATTTTAATTACGCCAGGGATTGCCTTTTATATAGTAAATTTTTCAAAAACTAATTTTCTACTGTCGCAAATTTTAAATATCCCAGGGATTGCCTTTTCTACAGTAAATTATTCAAAAAATAATTTTCTACTGTCACAAATTTTAATTGCGCCAGGGATTGCCTTTTCTATAGTAAATTATTCAAAAAATAATTTTATACTGTCACAAATTTTAATTGCGCCAGGGATTGACTTTTCTATAGTAAATTATTCAAAAACTAATTTTCAACTGTCACAAATTTTAATTGCGCCAGGGATTGCCTTTTCTACAGTAAATTATTCAAAAAATAATTTTATACTGTCACAAATTTTAATTGCGCCAGGGATTGCCTTTTCTATAGTAAATTATTCAAAAACTAATTTTCTACTGTCGCAAATTTTAATTACGCCAGGGATTGCCTTTTATATAGTAAATTATTCAAAAACTAATTTTATACTGTCGCAAATTTTAAATATCCCAGGGATTGCCTTTTCTATAGTAAATTATTCAAAAACTAATTTTCTACTGTCGCAAATTTTAATTGCGCCAGGGATTGCCTTTTATATAGTAAATTATTCAAAAAATAATTTTCTACTGTCGCAAATTTTAATTGCGCCAGGGATTGCCTTTTCTATAGTAAATTATTCAAAAAATAATTTTATACTGTCGCAAATTTTAATTGCGCCAGGGATTGCCTTTTCTATAGTAAATTATTCAAAAAATAATTTTATACTGTCGCAAATTTTAATTGCGCCAGGGATTGCCTTTTCTATAGTAAATTATTCAAAAACTAATTTTATACTGTCGCAAATTTTAAATATCCCAGGGATTGCCTTTTCTATAGTAAATTATTCAAAAACTAATTTTATACTGTCGCAAATTTTAAATATCCCAGGGATTGCCTTTTATATAGTAAATTTTTCAAAAACTAATTTTCTACTGTCGCAAATTTTAATTGCGCCAGGGATTGCCTTTTCTATAGTAAATTATTCAAAAACTAATTTTCTACTGTCGCAAATTTTAAATATCCCAGGGATTGCCTTTTCTATAGTAAATTTTTCAAAAACTAATTTTATACTGTCACAAATTTTAATTGCGCCTGGGATTGCCTTTTCTATAGTAAATTATTCAAAAAATAATTTTCTACTGTCGCAAATTTTAAATATCCCAGGGATTGCCTTTTCTACAGTAAATTATTCAAAAACTAATTTTATACTGTCGCAAATTTTAATTACGCCAGGGATTGCCTTTTATATAGTAAATTATTCAAAAACTAATTTTCTACTGTCGCAAATTTTAATTACGCCAGGGATTGCCTTTTATATAGTAAATTATTCAAAAAATAATTTTATACTGTCGCAAATTTTAATTGCGCCAGGGATTGCCTTTTATATAGTAAATTTTTCAAAAACTAATTTTATACTGTCGCAAATTTTAAATATCCCAGGGATTGCCTTTTCTATAGTAAATTATTCAAAAAATAATTTTCTACTGTCGCAAATTTTAAATATCCCAGGGATTGCCTTTTCTACAGTAAATTATTCAAAAAATAATTTTCAACTGTCGCAAATTTTAATTACGCCAGGGATTGCCTTTTATATAGTAAATTATTCAAAAACTAATTTTCTACTGTCGCAAATTTTAATTACGCCAGGGATTTCCTTTTATATAGTAAATTTTTCAAAAACTAATTTTCTACTGTCGCAAATTTTAATTGCGCCAGGGATTGACTTTTCTATAGTAAATTATTCAAAAACTAATTTTATACTGTCGCAAATTTTAATTACGCCAGGGATTGCCTTTTCTATAGTAAATTATTCAAAAACTAATTTTATACTCTCACAAATTTTAATTACGCCAGGGATTGCCTTTTATATAGTAAATTTTTCAAAAACTAATTTTCTACTGTCGCAAATTTTAATTGCGCCAGGGATTGACTTTTCTATAGTAAATTATTCAAAAACTAATTTTCTACTGTCGCAAATTTTAATTACGCCAGGGATTGCCTTTTCTATAGTAAATTATTCAAAAACTAATTTTATACTGTCGCAAATTTTAAATATCCCAGGGATTGCCTTTTATATAGTAAATTTTTCAAAAACTAATTTTCTACTGTCGCAAATTTTAATTGCGCCAGGGATTGCCTTTTCTATAGTAAATTATTCAAAAACTAATTTTCTACTGTCGCAAATTTTAAATATCCCAGGCATTGCCTTTTCTATAGTAAATTTTTCAAAAACTAATTTTATACTGTCACAAATTTTAATTGCGCCAGGGATTGCCTTTTCTATAGTAAATTATTCAAAAAATAATTTTCTACTGTCGCAAATTTTAAATATCCCAGGGATTGCCTTTTCTATAGTAAATTATTCAAAAACTAATTTTCTACTGTCGCAAATTTTAATTGCGCCAGGGATTGCCTTTTCTACAGTAAATTATTCAAAAAATAATTTTATACTGTCACAAATTTTAATTACGCCAGGGATTGCCTTTTATATAGTAAATTTTTCAAAAAATAATTTCATACTGTCGCAAATTTTAAATATCCCAGGGATTGCCTTTTCTATAGTAAATTTTTCAAAAACTAATTTTATACTGTCGCAAATTTTATGTGCGCCAGGGATTGCCTTTTATATAGTAAATTATTCAAAAACTAATTTTCTACTGTCACAAATTTTAATTGCGCCAGGGATTGCCTTTTATATAGTAAATTATTCAAAAAAAAATAATTTTCAACTGTCGCAAATTTTAATTACGCCAGGGATTGCCTTTTATATAGTAAATTATTCAAAAACTAATTTTCAAC
>CAWVNZ010001526.1:0-27696 GCA_963930735.1 Dioctria linearis
GTATAAAATTATTTTTTGAATAATTTAATATAGAAAAGGCAATCCCTGGCGTAAATAAAATTTGCGACAGTTGAAAATTATTTTTTGAATAATTTACTATAGAAAAGGCAATCCCTGGCGTAATTAAAATTTGCGACAGTAGAAAAATTATTTTTTGAATAATTTACTATAGAATAGGCAATCCCTGGCGCAATTAAAAATTTGCGACAGTAGAAAATTATTTTTGGAATAATTTACTATAGAAAAGGCAATCCCTGGCGTAATTAAAATTTGCGACAGTAGAAAATTAATTTGTGAAAAATTTACCTGGCGAAATTAAAATTTGCGACAGTAGAAAATTATTTTTTGAATAATTTACTATAGAAAAGGCAATCCCTGGTGCAATTAAAATTTGCGACAGTAAAAAATTATTTTTTGAATAATTTACTATAGAAAAGGCAATCCCTGGCGCACTTAAAATTTGCGACAGTATAAAATTATTTTTTGAATAATTTACTATAGAACAGGCAATCCCTGGCGTAATTAAATTTGCGACAGTATAAAATTATTTTTTGAATAATTTACTATAGAAAAGGCAATCCCTGGCATAATTATAATTTGCGACAGTAGAAAATTATTTTTGAATAATTTACTATAGAAAAGGCAATCCCTGGCGTAATTAAAAATTGCGACAGTAGAAAATTATTTTTTGAATAATTTACTATAGAAAAGGCAATCCCTGGCGTAATTAAAATTTGCGACAGTATAAAATTATTTTTTGAATAATTTACTATAGAAAAGGCAATCCCTGGCGCAATTAAAATTTGCGACAGTAGAAAATTATTTTTTGAATAATTTACTATAGAAAAGGCAATCCCTTGCGCAATTAAAATTTGCGACAGTAGAAAATTATTTTTTGAATAATTTACTATAGAAAAGGCAATCCCTGGCGTAATTAAAATTTGCGACAGTATAAAATTATTTTTTGAATAATTTACTATAGAAAAGGCAATCCTGGCGCAATTAAAATTTGCGACAGTATAAAATTATTTTTTGAATAATTTACTATAGAAAAGGCAATCCCTGGCGTAATTAAAATTTGCGACAGTAAAAAATTATTTTTTGAATAATTTACTATAGAAAAGGCAATCCCTGGCGTAATTAAAATTTGCGACAGTATAAAATTATTTTGTGAATAATTTACTATAGAAAAGGCAATCCCTGGCGTAATTAAAATTTGCGACAGTAGAAATTTATTTTTTGAATAATTTACTATAGAAAAGGCAATCCCTGGCGTAATTAAAATTTGCGACAGTAAAAATTATTTTTTGAATAATTTACTATAGAAAAGGCAATCCCTGTCGTAATTAAAATTTGCGACAGTAAAAAATTATTTTTTGAATAATTTACTATAGAAAAGGCAATCCCTGGCGCAATTAAAAGTTGCGACAGTATAAAATTATTTTTTGCAAAATTTACTGTAGAAAAGGCAATCCCCTGTCGGATTTGAAATTTGCGACAGTAAAAAATTATTTTTTGAATAATTTACTATAGAAAAGGCAATCCCTGGCGTAATTAAAATTTGCGACAGTAAAAAATTATTTTTGAATAATTTACTATAGAAAAGGCAATCCCTGGCGCACTTAAAATTTGCGACAGTATAAAATTATTTTTTGAATAATTTACTATAGAAAAGGCAATCCCTGGCGTAATTAAAATTTGCGACAGTATAAAATTATTTTTTGAATAATTTACTATAGAAAAGGCAATCTGGCGTAATTAAAATTTGCGATAGTTGAAAATTATTTTTTGAATAATTTACTATAGAAAAGGCAATCCCTGGCGCAATTAAAATTTGCGACAGTATAAAATTATTTTTTGAATAATTTACTATAGAAAAGGCAATCCGTGGCGTAATTAAAATTTGCGACAGTAAAAAATTATTTTTTGAATAATTTACTATAGAAAAGGCAATCCCTGGCGTAATTAAAATTTGCGACAGTATAAAATTCTTTTTTGAATAATTTACTATAGAAAAGGCAATCCCTGGGATATTTAAAATTTGCGACAGTAGAAATTATTTTTTGAATAATTTACTATAGAAAAGGCAATCCTGGCGTATTTAAAATTTGCGACAGTAAAAAATTATTTTTTGAATAATTTACTATAGAAAAGGCAATCCCTGGCGGATTTGAATTTTGCGACAGTAGAAAATTATTTTTTGAATAATTTACTATAGAAAAGGCAATCCCTGGCGCAATTAAAATTTGCGACAGTATAAAATTATTTTTCGCAAATTTACTGTAGAAAAGGCAATCCCTGGCGGATTTGAAATTTGCGACAGTAGAAAATTACTTTGTGAGAAATTTACTATAGAAAAGGCAATCCCTGACGTAATTAAAATTTGCGACAGTAGAAAATTATTTTTTGAATAATTTACTATAGAAAAGGCAATCCCTGGCGCAATTAAAATTTGCGACAGTATAAAATTATTTTTTGAATAATTTACTATAGAAAAGGCAATCCCTGGCGCAATTAAAATTTGCGACAGTATAAAATTATTTTTTGAATAATTTACTATAGAAAAGGCAATCCCTGGCGTAATTAAAATTTGCGACAGTATAAAATTATTTTTTGAATAATTTACTATAGAAAAGTCAATCCCTGGCGTAATTAAAATTTGCGACAGTATAAAATTATTTTTTGAATAATTTACTATAGAAAAGGCAATCCCTGACGTAATTAAAATTTGCGACAGTATAAAATTATTTTTTGAATAATTTACTATAGAAAAGGCAATCCTGGCGTAATTAAAATTTGCGACAGTAGAAAATTATTTTTTGAATAATTTACTATAGAAAAGGCAATCCCTGGCGTAATTAAAATTTGCGACAGTAAAAAATTATTTTTTTAATAATTTACTATAGAAAAGGCAATCCCTGGCGCACTTGAAATTTGCGACAGGATAAAATTATTTTTTGAATAATTTACTATAGAAAAGGCAAATCCCTGGCGCACTTAAAATTTGCGACAGTATAAAATTATTTTTTGAATAATTTACTATAGAAAAGGCAATCCCTGGCGCAATTAAAATTTGCGACAGTATAAAATTATTTTTTGAATAATTTACTATAGAAAAGGCAATCCCTGGCGTAATTAAAATTTGCGACAGTAGAAAATTATTTCTTGAATAATTTACTATAGAAAAGGCAATCCCTGGCGTAATTAAAATTTGCGACAGTATAAAATTATTTTTTGAATAATTTACTATAGAAAAGGCAATCCCTGGCGCAATTAAAATTTGCGACAGTAGAAAATTATTTTTTGAATAATTTACTATAGAAAAGGCAATCCCTGGCGTAAATAAAATTTGCGACAGTAGAAAATTAATTTCTGAAAAATATACCTGGCGAAATTGAAATTTGCGAGAGTAAAAAATTATTTTTTGAATAATTTACTATAGAAAAGGCAATCCCTGGCGTAATTAAAATTTGCGACAGTATAAAATTATTTTTTGAATAATTTACTATAGAAAAGGCAATCCCTGGCGCAATTAAAATTTGCGACAGTAGAAATTATTTTTTGAATAATTTACTATAGAAAAGGCAATCCCTGGCGTAATTAAAATTTGCGACAGTATATAAAATTATTTTTTGAATAATTTACTATAGAAAAGGCAATCCCTGGCGCAATGAAAATTTGCGACAGTATAAAATTATTTTTTTGAATAATTTACTATAGAAAAGGCAATCCCTGGCGTAATTAAAATTTGCGACAGTTGAAACTTATTTTTTGAAATAATTTACTATAGGATAGGCAATCCCTGGATATTTAAAATTTGCGACAGTAGAAAATTATTTTTTGAATAATTTACTATAGAAAAGGCAATCCCTGGCGCAATTAAAATTTGCGACAGTATAAAATTATTTTTTGAATAATTTACTATAGAAAAGGCAATCCCTGGCGTAATTAAAATTTGCGACAGTATAAAATTATTTTTTGAATAATTTACTATAGAAAAGGCAATTCCTGGCGTAATTAAAATTTGCGGACAGTATTAAATTATTTTTTGAATAATTTACTATAGAAAAGGCAATCCCTGGGATATTTAAAATTTGCGACAGTAGAAAATTATTTTTTGAATAATTTACTATAGAAAAGGCAATCCCTGGCGTAATTAAAATTTGCGACAGTATAAAATTATTTTTTGAATAATTTACTATAGAAAAGGCAATCCCTGGCGTAATAAAAATTTGCGACAGTATAAAATTATTTTTTGAATAATTTACTATAGAAAAGGCAATCCCTGGCGCAATTAAATTTTGCGACAGTATAAAATTATTTTTTGAATAATTTACTATAGAAAAGGCAATCCCTGGCGTAATTAAAATTTGCGACAGTATAAAATTATTTTTTGAATAATTTACTAAAGAAAAGGCAATCCTTGGCGCAATGAAAATTTGCGACAGTATAAAATTATTTTTTGAATAATTTACTATAGAAAAGGCAATCCCTGGCGTAATTAAAATTTGCGACAGTTGAAACTTATTTTTTGAATAATTTACTATAGAAAAGGCAATCCCTTGCGCAATTAAAATTTGCGACAGTATAAAATTATTTTTTGAATAATTTACTATAGAAAAGGCAATCCCTGGCGTAATTAAAATTTGCGACAGTATAAAATTATTTTTTGAATAATTTACTATAGAAAAGGCAATCCCTGGCGTAATTAAAATTTGCGACAGTAAAAAATTATTTTGATGAATAATTTACTATAGAAAAGGCAATCCCTGGCGCAATTACAATATGCGACAGTAGAAAATTATTTTTTGAATAATTTACTATAGAAAAGGCAATCCCTGGCGTAATTAAAATTTGCGACAGTATAAAATTATTTTTTGAATAATTTACTATAGAAACGGCAATCCCTGGCGCAATTAAAATTTGCAACAGTAAAAAATTATTTTTTGCAAAATTTACTGTAGAAAAGGCAATCCCTGGCGGATTTGAAATTTGCGACAGTAAAATATTATTTTTTGAATAATTTACTATAGAAAGGGCAATCCCTGGCGCAATTCAAATTTGCGACAGTTGAAAATTATTTTTTTGCAAAATTTACTATAGAAAAGGCAATCCCTGGCGTATTTAAAATTTGCGACAGTAAAAAATTATTTTTTGAATAATTTACTATAGAAACGGCAATCCCTGGCGCACTTAAAATTTGCGACAGTTGAAAATTATTTTTTGAATAATTAACTATAGAAAAGGCAATCCCTGGCGCAATTAAAATTTGCGACAGTATAAAATTATTTTTTGAATAATTTACTATAGAAAAGGCAATCCGTGGCGCACTTTAAATTTGCGACAGTAGAAAATTATTTTTTGAATAATTTACTATAGAAGAGGCAATCCCTGGGATATTTAAAATTTGCGACAGTAAAAAATTATTTTTTGAATAATTTTACTATAGAAAAGGCAATCCCTGGCGTAATTAAAATTTGCGACAGTATAAAATTATTTTTTGAATAATTTACTATAGAAAAGGCAATCCCTGGCGCAATTAAAATTTGCGACAGTAGAAATTATTTTTTGAATAATTTACTATAGAAAAGGCAATCCCTGGCGCAATTAAAATTTGCGACAGTAGAAAATTATTTTTTGAATAATTTACTATAGAAAAGGCAATCCCTGGCGCAATTAAAATTTGCGACAGTAGAAAATTATTTTTTGAATAATTTACTATAGAAAAGGCAATCCCTGGCGCAATTAAAATTTGCGACAGTAGAAAATTATTTTTTGAATAATTTACTATAGAAAAGGCAATCCCTGGCGTAATTAAAATTTGCGACAGTAGAAAATTATTTTTTGAATAATTTACTATAGAAAAGGCAATCCCTGGCGTAATTAAAATTTGCGACAGTAAAAAATTATTTTTTTGAATAACTTACTATAGAAAAAGGCAATCCCTGGCGCACTTAAAATTTGCGACAGTATAAAATTATTTTTTGAATAATTTACTATAGAAAAGGCAATCCCTGGCGCAATTAAAATTTGCGACAGTATAAAATTATTTTTTGAATAATTTACTATAGAAAAGGCAATCCCTGGCGTAATTAAAATTTGCGACAGTTGAAAATTATTTTTTGAATAATTTACTATAGAAAAGGCAATCCCTGGCGTAATTAAAATTTGCGACAGTAGAAAATTATTTTTTTAATAATTTACTATAGAAAAGGCAATCCCTGGCGCAATTAAAATTTGCGACAGTAGAAAATTATTTTTTGAATAATTTAATATAGAAAAGGCAATCCCTGGCGTAATTAAAATTTGCGACAGTAGAAAATTAATTTGTGAAAAATCTACCTGGCGAAATTAAAATTTGCGACAGTAGAAAATTATTTTTTGAATACTTTACTATAGAAAAGGCAATCCCTGGCGTAATTAAAATTTGCGACAGTAGAAAATTATTTTTTGAATAATTTACTATAGAAAAGGCAATCCCTGGCGTAATTAAAATTTGCGACAGTAAAAAATTATTTTTTTAATAATTTACTATAGAAAAGGCAATCTCTGGCGCACTTAAAATTTGCGACAGTATAAAATTATTTTTTGAATAATTTACTATAGAAAAGGCAATCCCTGGCGTAATTAAAATTTGCGACAGTATAAAATTATTTTTTGAATAATTTACTATAGAAAAGGCAATCCCTGGCGCAATTAAATTTGCGACAGTATAAAATTATTTTTTGAATAATTTACTATAGAAAAGGCAATCCGTGGCGCACTTAAAATTTGCGACAGTAGAAAATTATTTTTTGAATAATTTACTATAGAAAAGGCAATCCCTGGCGTAATTAAAACTTGCGATAGTAAAAAATTATTTTTTGAATAATTTACTATAGAAAAGGCAATCCCTGGCGTAAATAAAATTTGCGACAGTTGAAAATTATTTTTTGAATAATTTACTATAGAAAGGCAATCCCTGGCGCAATTAAATTTGCGACAGTATAAAATTATTTTTTGAATAATTTACTATAGAAAAGGCAATCCCTGGCGTAATTAAAATTTGCGACAGTAAAAAATTATTTTTTTGAATAATTTACTATAGAAACGGCAATCCCTGGCGCAATTACAATTTGCGACAGTAGAAAATTATTTTTTGAATAATTTACTATAGAAAAGGCAATCCCTGGCGCGGTTAAAATTTGCGACAGTTGAAAATTATTTTTTGAATAATTAACTATAGAAAAGGCAATTCCTGGCGCAATTAAAATTTGCGACAGTATAAAATTATTTTTTGAATAATTTACTATAGAAAAGGCAATCCGTGGCGCACTTAAAATTTGCGACAGTAGAAAATTATTTTTGAATAATTTACTATAGAAAAGGCAATCCCTGGGCGTAATTAAAACTTGCGATAGTAAAAAATTATTTTTTGAATAATTTACTATAGAAAAGGCAATCCCTGGCGGATTTGAAATTTGCGACAGTATAAAATTATTTTTTGAATAATTTACTATAGAAAAGGCAATCCCTGGCGTAATTAAAATTTGCGAAAGTAGAAAATTATTTTTTGAATAATTTACTATAGAAAAGGCAATCCCTGCGCAATTAAATTTGCGACAGTTGAAAGTTATTTTTTGCTAAATTTACTATAGAAAAGGCAATCCCTGGCGTATTTAAAATTTGCGACAGTAAAAAATTATTTTTTGAATAATTTACTATAGAAAAGGCAATCCCTGGCGCACATAAAATTTGCGACAGTTGAAAATTATTTTTTGAATAATTAACTATAGAAAAGGCAATCCCTGGCGCAATTAAAATTTGCGACAGTATAAAATTATTTTTTGAATAATTTACTATAGAAAAGGCAATCCGTGGCGCACTTAAATTTGCGACAGTAGAAAATTATTTTTTGAATAATTTACTACAGAAAAGGCAATCCCTGGGATATTTAAAATTTGCGACAGTAAAAAAATTATTTTTTGAATAATTTACTATAGAAAAGGCAATCCCTGGCGTAATTAAAATTTGCGACAGTATAAAATTATTTTTTGAATAATTTACTATAGAAAAGGCAATCCCTGGCGCAATTAAAATTTGCGACAGTAGAAAATTATTTTTTGAATAATTTACTATAGAAAAGGCAATCCCTGGAGTAATTAAAATTTGCAACAGTATAAAATTATTTTTTGAATAATTTACTATAGAAAAGGCAATCCCTGGCGCAATTAAAATTTGCGACAGTAGAAAATTATTTTTTTGCTAAATTTACTATAGAAAAGGCAATCCCTGGCGTATTTAAAATTTGCGACAGTAAAAAATTATTTTTTGAATAATTTACTATAGAAAAGGCAATCCCTGGCGCACATAAAATTTGCGACAGTTGAAAATTATTTTTTGAATAATTAACTATAGAAAAGGCAATCCCTGGCGCAATTAAAATTTGCGACAGTATAAAATTATTTTTTGAATAATTTACTATAGAAAAGGCAATCCGTTGCGCACTTAAAATTTGCGACAGTAGAAAATTATTTTTTGAATAATTTACTATAGAAAAGGCAATCCCTGGGATATTTAAAATTTGCGACAGTAAAAATTATTTTTTGAATAATTTACTATAGAAAAGGCAATCCTGGCGTAATTAAAATTTGCGACAGTATAAAATTATTTTTTGAATAATTTACTATAGAAAAGGCAATCCCTGGCGCAATTAAAATTTGCGACAGTAGAAAATTATTTTTTTGCTAAATTTACTATAGAAAAGGCAATCCCTGGCGTATTTAAAATTTGCGACAGTAAAAAATTATTTTTTGAATAATTTACTATAGAAAAGGCAATCCCTGGCGCAATTAAAATTTGCGACAGTATAAAATTGTTTTTTGAATAATTTACTATAGAAAAGGCAATCCCTGGCGTAATTAAAATTTGCGACAGTAAAAAATTATTTTTTTTGAATAATTTACTATAGAAAAGGCAATCCCTGGCGGATTTGAAATTTGCGACAGTATAAAATTATTTTTTGAATAATTTACTATAGAAAAGGCAATCCCTGGCGTAATTAAAATTTGCGAAAGTAGAAAATTATTTTTTGAATAATTTACTATAGAAAAGGCAATCCCTGGCGCAATTAAAATTTGCGACAGTTGAAAATTATTTTTTTGCTAAATTTACTATAGAAAAGGCAATCCCTGGCGTATTTTAAAATTTGCAACAGTAAAAAATTATTTTTTGAATAATTTACTATAGAAAAGGCAATCCCTGGCGCACATAAAATTTGCGACAGTTGAAAATTATTTTTTGAATAATTAACTATAGAAAAGGCAATCCCTGGCGCAATTAAAATTTGCGACAGTATAAAATTATTTTTTGAATAATTTACTATAGAAAAGGCAATCCGTGGCGCACTTAAAATTTGCGACAGTAGAAAATTATTTTTTGAATAATTTACTATAGAAAAGGCAATCCCTGGGATATTTAAAATTTGCGACAGTAAAAAATTATTTTTTGAATAATTTACTATAGAAAAGGCAATCCCTGGCGTAATTAAAATTTGCGGACAGTATAAAATTATTTTTTGAATAATTTACTATAGAAAAGGCAATCCCTGGCGCAATTAAAATTTGCGACAGTAGAAAATTATTTTTTTGAATAATTTACTATAGAAAAGGCAATCCCTGGAGTAATTAAAATTTGCGACAGTATAAAATTATTTTTTGAATAATTTACTATAGAAAAGGTAATCCCTGGCGCAATTAAAATTTGCCACAGTAGAAAATTATTTTTTTGCTAAATTTACTATAGAAAAGGCAATCCCTGGCGTATTTAAAATTTGCGACAGTAAAAAATTATTTTTGAATAATTTACTATAGAAAAGGCAATCCCTGGCGCACATAAAATTTGCGACAGTTGAAAATTATTTTTTGAATAATTAACTATAAAAAAGGCAATCCCTGGCGCAATTAAAATTTGCGACAGTATAAAATTATTTTTTGAATAATTTACTATAGAAAAGGCAATCCGTGGCGCACTTAAAATTTGCGACAGTAGAAAATTATTTTTTGAATAATTTACAATAGAAAAGGCAATCCCTGGGATATTTAAAATTTGCGACAGTAAAAAATTATTTTTTGAATAATTTACTATAGAAAAGGCAATCCCTGGCGTAATTAAAATTTGCGACAGTATAAAATTATTTTTTGAATAATTTACTATAGAAAAGGCAATCCCTGGCGCAATTAAAAATTTGCGACAGTAGAAAATTATTTTTTTGCTAAATTTACTATAGAAAAGGCAATCCCTGGCGTATTTAAAATTTGGGACAGTAAAAAAATTAATTTGTGAAAAATTTACTATAGAAAAGGCAATCCCTGGCGCAATTAAAATTTGCGACAGTATAAAATTGTTTTTTGAATAATTTACTATAGAAAAAGGCAATCCCTGGCGTAATTAAAATTTGCGACAGTAAAAAATTATTTTTTGAATAATTTACTATAGAAACGGCAATCCCTGGCGCAATTACAATTTGCGACAGTAGAAAATTATTTTTTGAATAATTTACTATAGAAAAGGCAATCCCTGGCGTAATAGAAATTTGCGACAGTATAAAATTATATTTTGAATAATTTACTATAGAAAAGGCAATCCATGGCGTAATTAAAATTTGCGACAGTATAAAATTATTTTTTGAATAATTTACTATAGAAAAGGCAATCCCTGGCGCACATAAAATTTGCGACAGTTGAAAATTATTTTTTGAATAATTTACTATAGAAAAGGCAATCCCTGGCGCAATTAAAATTTGCGACAGTAGAAAATTATTTTTTTGCTAAATTTACTATAGAAAAGGCAGTCCCTGGCGTATTTAAAATTTGGGACAGTAAAAAATTAATTTGTGAAAAATTTACTATAGAAAAGGCAATCCCCTGGCGCAATTAAAATTTGCGACAGTATAAAATTGTTTTTTGAATAATTTACTATAGAAAAGGCAATCCCTGGCGTAATTAAAATTTGCGACAGTATAAAATTATTTTTTGAATAATTTACTATAGAAAAGGCAATCCCTGGCGTAATTAAAATTTGCGACAGTATAAAATTATTTTTTGAATAATTTACTATAGAAAAGGCAATCCCTGGCGCAATTAAAATTTGCGACAGTAGAAAATTATTTTTTTGCTAAATTTACTATAGAAAAGGCAATCCCTGGCGTATTTAAAATTTGGGACAGTAAAAAATTAATTTGTGAAAAATTTACTATAGAAAAGGCAATCCCTGGCGCAATTAAAATTTGCGACAGTATAAAATTGTTTTTTGAATAATTTACTATAGAAAAGGCAATCCCTGGCGTAATTAAAATTTGCGACAGTATAAAATTATTTTTTGAATAATTTACTATAGAAAAGGCAATCCCCGGCGCAATTAAAATTTGCGACAGTATAAAATTATTTTTTTGAATAATTTACTATAGAAAAGGCAATCCGTGGCGCACTTAAAATTTGCGACAGTAGAAAATTATTTTTTGAATAATTTACTATAGAAAAGGCAATCCCTGGCGTAATTAAAACTTGCGATAGTAAAAAATTATTTTTTGAATAATTTACTATAGAAAAGGCAATCCCTGGCGTAAATAAAATTTGCGACAGTTGAAATTATTTTTTGAATAATTTACTATAGAAAGGCAATCCCTGGCGCAATTAAAATTTGCGACAGTATAAAATTATTTTTTTGAATAATTTACTATAGAAAAGGCAATCCCTGGCGTAATTAAAATTTGCGACAGTAAAAAATTATTTTTTGAATAATTTACTATAGAAACGGCAATCCCTGGCGCAATTACAATTTGCGACAGTAGAAAATTATTTTTTGAATAATTTACTATAGAAAAGGCAATCCCTGTCGCGGTTAAAATTTGCGACAGTTGAAAATTATTTTTTGAATAATTAACTATAGAAAAGGCAATTCCTGGCGCAATTAAAATTTGCGACAGTATAAAATTATTTTTTGAATAATTTACTATAGAAAAGGCAATCCGTGGCGCACTTAAATTTGCGACAGTAGAAAATTATTTTTTGAATAATTTACTATAGAAAAGGCAATCCCTGGCGTAATTAAAACTTGCGATAGTAAAAAATTATTTTTTGAATAATTTACTATAGAAAAGGCAATCCCTGGCGGATTTGAAATTTGCGACAGTATAAAATTATTTTTTGAATAATTTACTATAGAAAAGGCAATCCCTGGCGTAATTAAAATTTGCGAAAGTAGAAAATTATTTTTTGAATAATTTACTATAGAAAAGGCAATCCCTGGCGCAATTAAAATTTGCGACAGTTGAAAATTATTTTTTTGCTAAATTTACTATAGAAAAGGCAATCCCTGGCGTATTTAAAATTTGCGACAGTAAAAAATTATTTTTTGAATAATTTACTATAGAAAAGGCAATCCCTGGCGCACATAAAATTTGCGACAGTTGAAAATTATTTTTTGAATAATTAACTATAGAAAAGGCAATCCCTGGCGCAATTAAAATTTGCGACAGTATAAAATTATTTTTTGAATAATTTACTATAGAAAAGGCAATCCGTGGCGCACTTAAAATTTGCGACAGTAGAAAATTATTTTTTGAATAATTTACTACAGAAAAGGCAATCCCTGGGATATTTAAAATTTGCGACAGTAAAAAATTATTTTTTGAATAATTTACTATAGAAAAGGCAATCCCTGGCGTAATTAAAATTTGCGACAGTATAAAATTATTTTTTGAATAATTTACTATAGAAAAGGCAATCCCTGGCGCAATTAAAATTTGCGACAGTAGAAAATTATTTTTTTGAATAATTTACTATAGAAAAGGCAATCCCTGGAGTAATTAAAATTTGCAACAGTATAAAAATTATTTTTTGAATAATTTACTATAGAAAAGGCAATCCCTGGCGCAATTAAAATTTGCGACAGTAGAAAATTATTTTTTTGCTAAATTTACTATAGAAAAGGCAATCCCTGGCGTATTTAAAATTTGCGACAGTAAAAAATTATTTTAGAATAATTTACTATAGAAAAGGCAATCCCTGGCGCACATAAAATTTGCGACAGTTGAAAATTATTTTTTGAATAATTAACTATAGAAAAGGCAATCCCTGGCGCAATAAAATTTGCGACAGTATAAAATTATTTTTTGAATAATTTACTATAGAAAAGGGCAATCCGTTGCGCACTTAAAATTTGCGACAGTAGAAAAATTATTTTTTGAATAATTTACTATAGAAAAGGCAATCCCTGGGATATTTAAAATTTGCGACAGTAAAAAATTATTTTTTGAATAATTTACTATAGAAAAGGCAATCCCTGGCGTAATTAAAATTTGCGACAGTATAAAATTATTTTTTGAATAATTTACTATAGAAAAGGCAATCCCTGGCGCAATTAAAATTTGCGACAGTAGAAAATTATTTTTTTGCTAAATTTTACTATAGAAAAGGCAATCCCTGGCGTATTTAAAATTTGCGACAGTAAAAAATTATTTTTTGAATAATTTAGTATAGAAAAGGCAATCCTGGCGCAATTAAAATTTGCGACAGTATAAAATTGTTTTTTGAATAATTTACTATAGAAAAGGCAATCCCTGGCGTAATTAAAATTTGCGACAGTAAAAAATTATTTTTTTGAATAATTTACTATAGAAAAGGCAATCCCTGGCGGATTTGAAATTTGCGACAGTATAAAATTATTTTTTGAATAATTTACTATAGAAAAGGCAATCCCTGCGTAATTAAAATTTGCGAAAGTAGAAAAATTATTTTTTGAATAATTTACTATAGAAAAAGGCAATCCCTGGCGCAATTAAAATTTGCGACAGTTGAAAATTATTTTTTTGCTAAATTTTACTATAGAAAAGGCAATCCCTGGCGTATTTAAAATTTTGCAACAGTAAAAAATTATTTTTTGAATAATTTACTATAGAAAAGGCAATCCCTGGCGCACATAAAATTTGCGACAGTTGAAAATTATTTTTTGAATAATTAACTATAGAAAAGGCAATCCCTGGCGCAATTAAAATTTGCGACAGTATAAAATTATTTTTTGAATAATTTACTATAGAAAAGGCAATCCGTGGCGCACTTAAAATTTGCGACAGTAGAAAATTATTTTTTGAATAATTTACTATAGAAAAGGCAATCCCTGGGATATTTAAAATTTGCGACAGTAAAAAATTATTTTTTGAATAATTTACTATAGAAAAGGCAATCCCTGGCGTAATTAAAATTTGCGACAGTATAAAATTATTTTTTTGAATAATTTACTATAGAAAAGGCAATCCCTGGCGCAATTAAAATTTGCGACAGTAGAAAATTATTTTTTTGAATAATTTACTATAGAAAAGGCAATCCCTGGAGTAATTAAAATTTGCGACAGTATAAAATTATTTTTTGAATAATTTACTATAGAAAAGGTAATCCCTGGCGCAATTAAAATTTGCCACAGTAGAAAATTATTTTTTGCTAAGTTTACTATACAAAAGGCAATCCCTGGCGTATTTAAAATTTGCGACAGTAAAAAATTATTTTTTGAATAATTTACTATAGAAAAGGCAATCCCTGGCGCACATAAAATTTGCGACAGTTGAAAATTATTTTTTGAATAATTAACTATAGAAAAGGCAATCCCTGGCGCAATTAAAATTTGCAAAATTATTTTTTGAATAATTTACTATAGAAAAGGCAATCCGTTGCGCACTTAAAATTTGCGACAGTAGAAAATTATTTTTTGAATAATTTACTATAGAAAAGGCAATCCCTGGGATATTTAAAATTTGCGACAGTAAAAAATTATTTTTTGAATAATTTACTATAGAAAAGGCAATCCCTGGCGTAATTAAATTTGCGACAGTATAAAATTATTTTTTGAATAATTTACTATAGAAAAGGCAATCCCTGGCGCAATTAAAATTTGCGACAGTAGAAAATTATTTTTTTGCTAAATTTACTATAGAAAAGGCAATCCCTGGCGTATTTAAAATTTGCGACAGTAAAAAATTATTTTTTGAATAATTTAGTATAGAAAAGGCAATCCCTGGCGCAATTAAAATTTGCGACAGTATAAAATTGTTTTTTGAATAATTTACTATAGAAAAGGCAATCCCTGGCGTAATTAAAATTTGCGACAGTAAAAAATTATTTTTTTGAATAATTTACTATAGAAAAGGCAATCCCTGGCGGATTTGAAATTTGCGACAGTATAAAATTATTTTTTGAATAATTTACTATAGAAAAGGCAATCCCTGGCGTAATTAAAATTTGCGAAAGTAGAAAATTATTTTTTGAATAATTTACTATAGAAAAGGCAATCCCTGGCGCAATTAAAATTTGCGACAGTTGAAAATTATTTTTTTGCTAAATTTACTATAGAAAAGGCAATCCCTGGCGTATTTAAAATTTGCAACAGTAAAAAATTATTTTTTGAATAATTTACTATAGAAAAGGCAATCCCTGGCGCACATAAAATTTGCGACAGTTGAAAATTATTTTTTGAATAATTAACTATAGAAAAGGCAATCCCTGGCGCAATTAAAATTTGCGACAGTATAAAATTATTTTTTGAATAATTTACTATAGAAAAGGCAATCCGTGGCGCACTTAAAATTTGCGACAGTAGAAAATTATTTTTTGAATAATTTACTATAGAAAAGGCAATCCCTGGGATATTTAAAATTTGCGACAGTAAAAAATTATTTTTTGAATAATTTACTATAGAAAAGGCAATCCCTGGCGTAATTAAAATTTGCGACAGTATAAAATTATTTTTTGAATAATTTACTATAGAAAAGGCAATCCCTGGCGCAATTAAAATTTGCGACAGTAGAAAATTATTTTTTTGAATAATTTACTATAGAAAAGGCAATCCCTGGAGTAATTAAAATTTGCGACAGTATAAAATTATTTTTTGAATAATTTACTATAGAAAAGGTAATCCCTGGCGCAATTAAAATTTGCCACAGTAGAAAATTATTTTTTTGCTAAGTTTACTATACAAAAGGCAATCCCTGGCGTATTTAAAATTTGCGACAGTAAAAAATTATTTTTTGAATAATTTACTATAGAAAAGGCAATCCCTGGCGCACATAAAATTTGCGACAGTTGAAAATTATTTTTTGAATAATTAACTATAGAAAAGGCAATCCCTGGCGCAATTAAAATTTGCGACAGTATAAAATTATTTTTTGAATAATTTACTATAGAAAAGGCAATCCGTGGCGCACTTAAAATTTGCGACAGTAGAAAATAATTTTTTGAATAATTTACAATAGAAAAGGCAATCCCTGGGATATTTAAAATTTGCGACAGTAAAAAATTATTTTTTGAATAATTTACTATAGAAAAGGCAATCCCTGGCGTAATTAAAATTTGCGACAGTATAAAATTATTTTTTGAATAATTTACTATAGAAAAGGCAATCCCTGGCGCAATTAAAATTTGCGACAGTAGAAAATTATTTTTTTGCTAAATTTACTATAGAAAAGGCAATCCCTGGCGTATTTAAAATTTGGGACAGTAAAAAATTAATTTGTGAAAAATTTACTATAGAAAAGGCAATCCCTGGCGCAATTAAAATTTGCGACAGTATAAAATTGTTTTTTGAATAATTTACTATAGAAAAGGCAATCCCTGGCGTAATTAAAATTTGCGACAGTAAAAAATTATTTTTTGAATAATTTACTATAGAAACGGCAATCCCTGGCGTAATTACAATTTGCGACAGTAGAAAATTATTTTTTGAATAATTTACTATAGAAAAGGCAATCCCTGGCGTAATAGAAATTTGCGACAGTATAAAATTATATTTTGAATAATTTACTATAGAAAAGGCAATCCCTGGCGTAATTAAAATTTGCGACAGTATAAAATTATTTTTTGAATAATTTACTATAGAAAAGGCAATCCCTGGCGCACATAAAATTTGCGACAGTTGAAAATTATTTTTTGAATAATTTACTATAGAAAAGGCAATCCCTGGCGCAATTAAAATTTGCGACAGTAGAAAATTATTTTTTTGCTAAATTTACTATAGAAAAGGCAGTCCCTGGCGTATTTAAAATTTGCGACAATAAAAAATTAATTTGTGAAAAATTTACTATAGAAAAGGCAATCCCTGGCGCAATTAAAATTTGCGACAGTATAAAATTGTTTTTTGAATAATTTACTATAGAAAAGGCAATCCCTGGCGTAATTAAAATTTGCGACAGTAAAAAATTATTTTTTGAATAATTTACTATAGAAACGGCAATCCCTGGCGCAATTACAATTTGCGACAGTAGAAAATTATTTTTTGAATAATTTACTATAGAAAAGGCAATCCCTGGCGTAATTGAAATTTGCGACAGTATAAAATTGTTTTTTGAATAATTTACTATAGAAAAGGCAATCCCTGGCGTAATTAAAATTTGCGACAGTAAAAAATTATTTTTTTGAATAATTTACTATAGAAAAGGCAATCCCTGGCGGATTTGAAATTTGCGACAGTATAAAATTATTTTTTGAATAATTTACTATAGAAAAGGCAATCCCTGGCGTAATTAAAATTTGCGAAAGTAGAAAATTATTTTTTGAATAATTTACTATAGAAAAGGCAATCCCTGGCGCAATTAAAATTTGCGACAGTTGAAAATTATTTTTTTGCTAAATTTACTATAGAAAAAGCAATCCCTGGCGTATTTAAAATTTGCGACAGTAAAAAATTATTTTTTGAATAATTTACTATAGAAAAGGCAATCCCTGGCGCACATAAAATTTGCGACAGTTGAAAATTATTTTTTGAATAATTAACTATAGAAAAGGCAATCCCTGGCGCAATTAAAATTTGCGACAGTATAAAATTATTTTTTGAATAATTTACTATAGAAAAGGCAATCCGTGGCGCACTTAAAATTTGCGACAGTAGAAAATTATTTTTTGAATAATTTACTATAGAAAAGGCAATCCCTGGGATATTTAAAATTTGCGACAGTAAAAAATTATTTTTTGAATAATTTACTATAGAAAAGGCAATCCCTGGCGTAATTAAAATTTGCGACAGTATAAAATTATTTTTTGAATAATTTACTATAGAAAAGGCAATCCCTGGCGCAATTAAAATTTGCGACAGTAGAAAATTATTTTTTTGAATAATTTACTATAGAAAAGGCAATCCCTGGAGTAATTAAAATTTGCGACAGTATAAAATTATTTTTTGAATAATTTACTATAGAAAAGGCAATCCCTGGCGTAATTAAAATTTGCGACAGTAGAAAATTATTTTTTTGCTAAATTTACTATAGAAAAGGCAATCCCTGGCGTATTTAAAATTTGCGACAGTAAAAAATTATTTTTTGAATAATTTACTATAGAAAAGGCAATCCCTGGCGCACATAAAATTTGCGACAGTTGAAAATTATTTTTTGAATAATTAACTATAGAAAAGGCAATCCCTGGCGCAATTAATATTTGCGACAGTATAAAATTATTTTTTGAATAATTTACTATAGAAAAGGCAATCCGTGGCGCACTTAAAATTTGCGACAGTAGAAAATTATTTTTTGAATAATTTACTATAGAAAAGGCAATCCCTGGGATATTTAAAATTTGCGACAGTAAAAAATTATTTTTTGAATAATTTACTATAGAAAAGGCAATCCCTGGCGTAATTAAAATTTGCGACAGTATAAAATTATTTTTTGAATAATTTACTATAGAAAAGGCAATCCCTGGCGCAGTTAAAATTTGCGACAGTAGAAAATTATTTTTTTGCTAAATTTACTATAGAAAAGGCAATCCCTCGCGTATTTAAAATTTGCGACAGTAAAAAATTAATTTGTGAAAAATTTACTATAGAAAAGGCAATCCCTGGCGCAATTAAAATTTGCGACAGTATAAAATTGTTTTTTGAGTAATTTACTATAGAAAAGGCAATCCCTGGCGTAATTAAAATTTGCGACAGTAAAAAATTATTTTTTGAATAATTTACTATAGAAACGGCAATCCCTGGCGCAATTACAATTTGCGACAGTAGAAAATTATTTTTTGAATAATTTACTATAGAAAAGGCAATTCCTGGCGTAATTGAAATTTGCGACAGTATAAAATTATATTTTGAATAATTTACTATAGAAAAGGCAATCCCTGGCGTAATTAAAATTTGCGACAGTATAAAATTATTTTTTGAATAATTTACTATAGAAAAGGCAATCCCTGGCGCACATAAAATTTGCGACAGTTGAAAATTATTTTTTGAATAATTAACTATAGAAAAGGCAATCCCTGGCGCAATTAAAATTTGTGACAGTATAAAATTATTTTTTGAATAATTTACTATAGAAAAGGCAATCCGTGGCACACTTAAAATTTGCGACAGTAGAAAATTATTTTTTGAATAATTTACTATAGAAAAGGCAATCCCTGGGATATTTAAAATTTGCGACAGTAAAAAATTATTTTTTGAATAATTTACTATAGAAAAGGCAATCCCTGGCGTAATTAAAATTTGCGACAGTATAAAATTATTTTTTGAATAATTTACTATAGAAAAGGCAATCCCTGGCGCAATTAAAATTTGCGACAGTAGAAAATTATTTTTTTGCTAAATTTACTATAGAAAAGGCAATCCCTGGCGTATTTAAAATTTGCGACAGTAAAAAATTAATTTGTGAAAAATTTACTATAGAAAAGGCAATCCCTGGCGCAATTAAAATTTGTGACAGTATAAAATTGTTTTTTGAATAATTTACTATAGAAAAGGCAATCCCTGGCGTAATTAAAATTTGCGACAGTAAAAAATTATTTTTTGAATAATTTACTATAGAAACGGCAATCCCTGGCGCAATTACAATTTGCGACAGTAGAAAATTATTTTTTGAATAATTTACTATAGAAAAGGCAATCCCTGGCGTAATTGAAATTTGCGACAGTATAAAATTATATTTTGAATAATTTACTATAGAAAAGGCAATCCCTGGCGTAATTAAAATTTGCGACAGTATAAAATTATTTTTTAAATAATTTACTATAGAAAAGGCAATCCCTGGCGTAATTAAAACTTGCGATAGTAAAAAATTATTTTTTGAATAATTTACTATAGAAAAGGCAATCCCTGGCGTAATTAAAATTTGCGACAGTATAAAATTATTCTTTGAATAATTTACTATAGAAAAGGCAATCCCTGGCGTAATTAAAATTTGCGACAGTATAAAATTATTTTTTGAATAATTTACTATAGAAAAGGCAATCCCTGGCGTAATTAAAATTTGCGACAGTAAAAAATTATTTTTTGAATAATTTACTATAGAAAAGGCAATCCCTGGCGCAATTAAAATTTGCGACAGTATAAAATTATTTTTTGAATAATTTACTATAGAAAAGGCAATCCGTGGCGAACTTAAAATTTGCGACAGTAGAAAATTATTTTTTGAATAATTTACTATAGAAGAGGCAATCCCTGGGATATTTAAAATTTGCGACAGTAAAAAATTATTTTTTGAATAATTTACTATAGAAAAGGCAATCCCTGGCGTAATTAAAATTTGCGACAGTATAAAATTATTTTTTGAATAATTTACTATAGAAAAGGCAATCCCTGGCGCAATTAAAATTTGCGACAGTAGAAAATTATTTTTTGAATAATTTACTATAGAAAAGGCAATCCCTGGAGTAATTAAAGTTTGCGACAATAGAAAATTAATTTGTGAAAAATTTACTATAGAAAAGGCAATCCCTGGCGCAATTAAAATTTGCGACAGTATAAAATTATTTTTTGAATAATTTACTATAGAAAAGGCAGTCCCTGGCGTAATTAAAATTTGCGACAGTAAAAATTATTTTTTGAATAATTTACTATAGAAACGGCAATCCCTGGCGCAATTACAATTTGCGACAGTAGAAAATTATTTTTTGAATAATTTACTATAGAAAAGGCAATCCCTGGCGTAATTGAAATTTGCGACAGTATAAAATTATTTTTTGAATAATTTACTATAGAAAAGGCAATCCCTGGCGTAATTAAAATTTGCGACAGTATAAAATTATTTTTTGAATAATTTACTATAGAAAAGGCAATCCCTGGCGTAATTAAAACTTGCGATAGTAAAAAATTATTTTTTGAATAATTTACTATAGAAAAGGCAATCCCTGGCGGATTTGAAATTTGCGACAGTATAAAATTATTTTTTGAATAATTTACTATAGAAGAGGCAATCCCTGGCGTAATTAAAATTTGCGACAGTAAAAAATTATTTTTTGAATAATTTACTATAGAAACGGCAATCCCTGGCGCAATTACAATTTGCGACAGTAGAAAATTATTTTTTGAATAATTTACTATAGAAAAGGCAATCCCTGGCGTAATTGAAATTTGCGACAGTATAAAATTATATTTTGAATAATTTACTATAGAAAAGGCAATCCCTGGCGTAATTAAAATTTGCGACAGTATAAAATTATTTTTTGAATAATTTACTATAGAAAAGGCAATCCCTGGCGTAATTAAAACTTGCGATAGTAAAAAATTATTTTTTGAATAATTTACTATAGAAAAGGCAATCCCTGGCGTAATTAAAATTTGCGACAGTATAAAATTATTTTTTGAATAATTTACTATAGAAAAGGCAATCCATGGCGTAATTAAAATTTGCGACAGTATAAAATAATTTTTTGAATAATTTACTATAGAAAAGGCAATCCCTGGCGCACTTAAAATTTGCGACAGTATAAAATAATTTTTTGAATAATTTACTATAGAAAAGGCAATCCCTGGCGCAATTAAAATTTGCGACAGTATAAAATTATTTTTTGAATAATTTACTATAGAAAAGGCAATCCCTGGCGTAATTAAAATTGGCGACAGTTGAAAATTATTTTTTGAATAATTTACTATAGAAAAGGCAATCCCAGGCGTAATTAAAATTTGCGACAGTAGAAAATTATTTTTTGAATAATTTACTATAGAAAAGGCAATCCCTGGCGCAATTAAAATTTGCGACAGTAGAAAATTATTTTTTGAATAATTTACTATAGAAAAGGCAATCCCTGGCGTAATTAAAATTTGCGACAGTAGAAAATTAAATTGTGAAAAATCTACCTGGCGAAATTAAAATTTGCGACAGTAGAAAATTATTTTTTGAATACTTTACTATAGAAAAGGCAATCCCTGGCGTAATTAAAATTTGCGACAGTAGAAAATTATTTTTTGAATAATTTACTATAGAAAAGGCAATCCCTGGCGTAATTAAAATTTGCGACAGTAAAAAATTATTTTTTTAATAATTTACTATAGAAAAGGCAATCCCTGGCGCACTTAAAATTTGCGACAGTATAAAATTATTTTTTGAATAATTTACTATAGAAAAGGCAATCCCTGGCATAATTAAAATTTGCGACAGTATAAAATTATTTTTTGAATAATTTACTATAGAAAAGGTAATCCCTGGCGCAATTAAAATTTGCGACAGTATAAAATTATTTTTTGAATAATTTACTATAGAAAAGGCAATCCGTGGCGCACTTAAAATTTGCGACAGTAGAAAATTATTTTTTGAATAATTTACTATAGAAAAGGCAATCCCTGGCGTAATTAAAACTTGCGATAGTAAAAAATTATTTTTTGAATAATTTACTATAGAAAAGGCAATCCCTGGCGTAAATAAAATTTGCGACAGTTGAAAATTATTTTTTGAATAATTTACTATAGAAAGGCAATCCTTGGCGCAATTAAAATTTGCGACAGTATAAAATTATTTTTTGAATAATTTACTATAGAAAAGGCAATCCCTGGCGTAATAAAAATTTGCGACAGTAAAAAATTATTTTTTGAATAATTTACTATAGAAACGGCAATCCCTGGCGCAATTACAATTTGCGACAGTAGAAAATTATTTTTTGAATAATTTACTATAGAAAAGGCAATCCCTGGCGCAGTTAAAATTTGCGACAGTTGAAAATTATTTTTTGAATAATTAACTATAGAAAAGGCAATCCCTGGCGCAATTAAAATTTGCGACAGTATAAAATTATTTTTTGAATAATTTACTATAGAAAAGGCAATCCGTGGCGCACTTAAAATTTGCGACAGTAGAAAATTATTTTTTGAATAATTTACTATAGAAAAGGCAATCCCTGGCGTAATTAAAACTTGCGATAGTAAAAAATTATTTTTTTAATAATTTACTATAGAAAAGGCAATCCCTGGCGGATTTGAAATTTGCGACAGTATAAAATTATTTTTTGAATAATTTACTATAGAAAAGGCAATCCCTGGCGTAATTAAAATTTGCGAAAGTAGAAAATTATTTTTTGAATAATTTACTATAGAAAAGGCAATCCCTGGCGCAATTAAAATTTGCGACAGTTGAAAATTATTTTTTTGCTAAATTTACTATAGAAAAGGCAATCCCTGGCGTATTTAAAATTTGCGACAGTAAAAAATTATTTTTTGAATAATTTACTATAGAAAAGGCAATCCCTGGCGCACATAAAATTTGCGACAGTTGAAAATTATTTTTTGAATAATTAACTATAGAAAAGGCAATCCCT
This sequence comes from Dioctria linearis, assembly GCA_963930735.1. Taxonomy (NCBI): domain Eukaryota; kingdom Metazoa; phylum Arthropoda; class Insecta; order Diptera; family Asilidae; genus Dioctria; species Dioctria linearis. The sequence goes on from CAWVNZ010001526.1 coordinate 23,532, forward strand.
GGCGCAATTAAAATTTGCGACAGTATAAAATTATTTTTTGAATAATTTACTATAGAAAAGGCAATCCGTGGCGCACTTAAAATTTGCGACAGTAGAAAATTATTTTTTGAATAATTTACTATAGAAAAGGCAATCCCTGGGATATTTAAAATTTGCGACAGTAAAAAATTATTTTTTGAATAATTTACTATAGAAAAGGCAATCCCTGGCGTAATTAAAATTTGCGACAGTATAAAATTATTTTTTGAATAATTTACTATAGAAAAGGCAATCCCTGGCGCAATTAAAATTTGCGACAGTAGAAAATTATTTTTTTGAATAATTTACTATAGAAAAGGCAATCCCTGGAGTAATTAAAATTTGCGACAGTAGAAAATTAATTTGTGAAAAATTTACTATAGAAAAGGCAATCCCTGGCGCAATTAAAATTTGCGACAGTATAAAATTGTTTTTTGAATAATTTACTATAGAAAAGGCAATCCCTGGCGTAATTAAAATTTGCGACAGTAAAAAATTATTTTTTGAATAATTTACTATAGAAACGGCAGTATCTGGCGCAATTACAATTTGCGACAGTAGAAAATTATTTTTTGAATAATTTACTATAGAAAAGGCAATCCCTGGCGTAATTGAAATTTGCGACAGTATAAAATTATTTTTTGAATAATTTACTATAGAAAAGGCAATCCCTGGCGTAATTAAAATTTGCGACAGTATAAAATTATATTTTGAATAATTTACTATAGAAAAGGCAATCCCTGGCGTAATTAAAACTTGCGATAGTAAAAAATTATTTTTTGAATAATTTACTATAGAAAAGGCAATCCCTGGCGGATTTGAAATTTGCGACAGTATAAAATTATTTTTTGAATAATTTACTATAGAAGAGGCAATCCCTGGCGTAATTAAAATTTGCGACAGTAAAAAATTATTTTTTGAATAATTTACTATAGAAACGGCAATCCCTGGCGCAATTACAATTTGCGACAGTAGAAAATTATTTTTTGAATAATTTACTATAGAAAAGGCAATCCCTGGCGTAATTGAAATTTGCGACAGTATAAAATTATATTTTGAATAATTTACTATAGAAAAGGCAATCCCTGGCGTAATTAAAATTTGCGACAGTATAAAATTATTTTTTGAATAATTTACTATAGAAAAGTCAATCCCTGGCGTAATTAAAACCTGCGATAGTAAAAAATTATTTTTTGAATAATTTACTATAGAAAAGGCAATCCCTGGCGTAATTAAAATTTGCGACAGTATAAAATTATTTTTTGAATAATTTACTATAGAAAAGGCAATCCCTGGCGTAATTAAAATTTGCGACAGTATAAAATTATTTTTTGAATAATTTACTATAGAAAAGGCAATCCCTGGCGTAATTAAAATTTGCGACAGTAAAAAATTATTTTTTGAATAATTTACTATAGAAAAGGCAATCCCTGGCGCAATTAAAATTTGCGACAGTATAAAATTATTTTTTGAATAATTTACTATAGAAAAGGCAATCCGTGGCGAACTTAAATTTGCGACAGTAGAAAATTATTTTTTGAATAATTTACTATAGAAGAGGCAATCCCTGGGATATTTAAAATTTGCGACAGTAAAAAATTATTTTTTGAATAATTTACTATAGAAAAGGCAATCCCTGGCGTAATTAAAATTTGCGACAGTATAAAATTATTTTTTGAATAATTTACTATAGAAAAGGCAATCCCTGGCGCAATTAAAATTTGCGACAGTAGAAAATTATTTTTTGAATAATTTACTATAGAAAAGGCAATCCCTGGAGTAATTAAAGTTTGCGACAGTAGAAAATTAATTTGTGAAAAATTTACTATAGAAAAGGCAATCCCTGGCGCAATTAAAATTTGCGACAGTATAAAATTATTTTTTGAATAATTTACTATAGAAAAGGCAGTCCCTGGCGTAATTAAAATTTGCGACAGTAAAAATTATTTTTTGAATAATTTACTATAGAAACGGCAATCCCTGGCGCAATTACAATTTGCGACAGTAGAAAATTATTTTTTGAATAATTTACTATAGAAAAGGCAATCCCTGGCGTAATTGAAATTTGCGACAGTATAAAATTATTTTTTGAATAATTTACTATAGAAAAGGCAATTCCTGGCGTAATTAAAATTTGCGACAGTATAAAATTATTTTTTGAATAATTTACTATAGAAAAGGCAATCCCTGGCGTAATTAAAACTTGCGATAGTAAAAAATTATTTTTTGAATAATTTACTATAGAAAAGGCAATCCCTGGCGGATTTGAAATTTGCGACAGTATAAAATTATTTTTTGAATAATTTACTATAGAAGAGGCAATCCCTGGCGTAATTAAAATTTGCGACAGTAAAAAATTATTTTTTGAATAATTTACTATAGAAAAGGCAATCCCTGGCGCAATTAAAATTTGCGACAGTAGAAAATTATTTTTTGAATAATTTACTATAGAAAAGGCAATCCCTGGCGTAATTAAAATTTGCGACAGTAGAAAATTAATTTGTGAAAAATTTACCTGGCGAAATTGAAATTTGCGAGAGTAAAAAATTATTTTTTGAATAATTTACTATAGAAAAGGCAATCCCTGGCGCAATTAAAATTTGCGACAGTAGAAAATTATTTTTTGAATAATTTACTATAGAAAAGGCAATCCCTGGCGCAATTAAAATTTGCGACAGTAGAAAATTATTTTTTGAATAATTTACTATAGAAAAGGCAATCCCTGGCGTAATTAAAATTTGCGACAGTTGAAAATTATTTTTTGAATAATTTACTACAGAAAAGGCAATCCCTGGCGTAATTAAAATTTGCGACAGTAGAAAATTATTTTTTGAATAATTTACTATAGAAAAGGCAATCCCTGGCGTAATTAAAATTTGCGACAGTAGAAAATTATTTTTTGAATAATTTACTATAGAAAAGGCAATCCCTGGCGTAATTAAAATTTGCGACAGTAAAAAATTATTTTTTTGAATAATTTACTATAGAAAAGGCAATCCCTGGCGCACTTAAAATTTGCGACAGTATAAAATTATTTTTTGAATAATTTACTATAGAAAAGGCAATCCCTGGCGCAATTAAAATTTGCGACAGTATAAAATTATTTTTTGAATAATTTACTATAGAAAAGGCAATCCCTGGCGTAATTAAAATTTGCGACAGTTGAAAATTATTTTTTGAATAATTTACTATAGAAAAGGCAATCCCTGGCGTAATTAAAACTTGCGATAGTAAAAAATTATTTTTTGAATAATTTACTATAGAAAAGGCAATCCCTGGCGGATTTGAAATTTGCGACAGTATAAAATTATTTTTTGAATAATTTACTATAGAAGAGGCAATCCCTGGCGTAATTAAAATTTGCGACAGTAAAAAATTATTTTTTGAATAATTTACTATAGAAAAGGCAATCCCTGGCGCAATTAAAATTTGCGACAGTAGAAAATTATTTTTTGAATAATTTACTATAGAAAAGGCCATCCCTGGCGTAATTAAAATTTGCGACAGTAGAAAATTATTTTTGAATAATTTACTATAGAAGAGGCAATCCCTGGCGTAATTAAAATTTGCGACAGTAAAAAATTATTTTTTGAATAATTTACTATAGAAAAGGCAATCCCTGGCGTAATTAAAATTTGCGACAGTAGAAAATTAATTTGTGAAAAATTTACCTGGCGAAATTGAAATTTGCGAGAGTAAAATATTATTTTTTGAATAATTTACTATAGAAAAGGCAATCCCTGGCGCAATTAAAATTTGCGACAGTAGAAAATTATTTTTTGAATAATTTACTATAGAAAAGGCAATCCCTGGCGTAATTAAAATTTGCGACAGTAGAAAATTAATTTGTGAAAAATTTACCTGGCGAAATTGAAATTTGCGAGAGTAAAAAATTATTTTTTGAATAATTTACTATAGAAAAGGCAATCCCTGGCGCAATTAAAATTTGCGACAGTAGAAAATTATTTTTTGAATAATTTACTATAGAAAAGGCAATCCCTGGCGTAATTAAAACTTGCGATAGTAAAAAATTATTTTTTGAATAATTTACTATAGAAAAGGCAATCCCTGGCGGATTTGAAATTTGCGACAGTATAAAATTATTTTTTGAATAATTTACTATAGAAGAGGCAATCCCTGGCGTAAT
>CAWVNZ010001527.1:0-50135 GCA_963930735.1 Dioctria linearis
ATTATTCAAAAAATAATTTTTTACTGTCGCAAATTTTAAATACGCCAGGGATCGCCTTTCCTATAGTAAATTATTCAAAAAATAATTTTTTACTGTCGCAAATTTCAAATCCGCCAGGGATTGCCTTTTCTATAGTAAATTATTCAAAAAATAATTTTTTACTATCGCAAGTTTTAATTGAGCCAGGGATTGCCTTTTCTATAGTAAACTTTTCAAAAATAATTTTCTACTGTCGCAAATTTTAATTGCGCCAGGGATTGCCCTTCTACAGTAAATTTTTCAAAAAATAATTTTTTACTGTCGCAAATTTTAAATACGCCAGGGATCGCCTTTCCTATAGTAAATTATTGAAAAAATAATTTTTTACTGTCGCAAATTTTAAGTGCGCCAGGGGTTGCCTTTTCTATAGTAAATTATTCAAAATATAATTTTTTACTGTCGCAAATTTTAAATACGCCAGGGATTGCCTTTTCTATAGTAAATTATTCAAAAAATAATTTTCTACTGTCGCAAATTTTAATTACGCCAGGGATTGCCTTTTCTATAGTAAATTATTCAAAAACTAATTTTCAACTGTCGCAAATTTTAATTACGCCAGGGATTGCCTTTTCTATAGTAAATTATTCAAAAAATAATTTTCTACTGTCGCAAATTTTAATAACGCCAGGGATTGCCTTTTCCATAGTAAATTATTCAAAAAATAATTTTCTACTGTCGCAAATTTTAATTGCGCCAGGGATTGCCTTTTCTACAGTAAATTTTGCAAAAAATAATTTTTTACTGTCGCAAATTTTAATTGCGCCAGGGATTGCCTTTTCTATAGTAAATTATTCAAAAAATAATTTTCTACTGTCGCAAATTTTAATTACGCCAGGGATTGTCTTTTCTATAGTAAATTATTCAAAAAATAATTTTTTACTGTCGCAAATTTCAAATCCGCCAGGGATTGCCTTTTCTATAGTAAATTATTCAAAAATTAATTTTTTACTATCGCAAGTTTTAATTGCGCCAGGGATTGCCTTTTCTACAGTAAATTTTGCAAAAAATAATTTTTTACTGTCGCAAATTTTAATTGCGCCAGGGATTGCCTTTTCTATAGTAAACTTTTCAAAAAATAATTTTCTACTGTCGCAAATTTTAATTGCGCCAGGGATTGCCTTTCTACAGTAAATTTTTCAAAAAATATTTTTTTACTGTCGCAAATTGTAATTGCGCCAGGGATTACCTTTTCTATAGTAAATTTTTCAAAAAATAATTTTTTACTGTCGCAAATTTTAAATACTCCAGGCATTGCCTTTTCTATAGTAAATTATAAAAAAAATAATTTTCTACTGTCGCAAATTTTAATTACGCCAGGGATTGCCTTTTCTATAGTAAATTATTCGAAAAATAATTTTCAGCTGTCGCAAATTTTAATTATGCCAGGGATTGCCTTTTCTATAGTAAATTATTCAAAAAATAATTTTCTACTGTCGCAAATTTTAATTACGCCAGGGATTGCCTTTTCTATAGTAAATTATTCAAAAAATAATTTTCAACTGTCGCAAATTTTAATTACGCCAGGGATTGCCTTTTCTATAGTAAATTATTCAAAAAATAATTTTTTACTGTCACAAATTGTAATTGCGCCAGGGATTGCCTTTTCTACAGTAAATTTTTCAAAATATTAATTTTTTACTGTCGAAAATTTTAATTACGCCAGGGATTGTCTTTCCTATAGTAAATTATTGAAAAAATAATGTTTTACTGTCGCAAATTTTAAGTGCGCCAGGGATTGCCTTTTCTATAGTAAATTATTCAAAAAATAATTTTTTACTGTCGCAAATTTCAAATCCGCCAGGGATTGCCTTTTCTATAGTAAATTATTCAAAAAATAATTTTTTACTATCGCAAGTTTTAATTGCGCCAGGTATTGCCTTTTCTACAGTAAATTTTGCAAAAAATAATTTTTTACTGTCGCAAATTTTAATTGCGCCAGGGATTGCCTTTTCTATAGTAAACTTTTCAAAAAATAATTTTCTACTGTCGCAAATTTTAATTGCGCCAGGGATTGCCTTTCTACAGTAAATTTTTCAAAAAATATTTTTTTACTGTCGCAAATTGTAATTGCGCCAGGGATTACCTTTTCTATAGTAAATTTTTCAAAAAATAATTTTTTACTGTCGCAAATTTTAAATACGCCAGGGATTGCCTTTTCTATAGTAAATTATAAAAAAAATAATTTTCTACTGTCGCAAATTTTAATTACGCCAGGGATTGCCTTTTCTATAGTAAATTATTCGAAAAATAATTTTCAGCTGTCGCAAATTTTAATTATGCCAGGGATTGCCTTTTCTATAGTAAATTATTCAAAAAATAATTTTCTACTGTCGCAAATTTTAATTACGCCAGGGATTGCCTTTTCTATAGTAAATTAATCAAAAAATAATTTTCAACTGTCGCAAATTTTAATTACGCCAGGGATTGCCTTTTCTATAGTAAATTATTCAAAAAATAATTTTTTACTGTCACAAATTGTAATTGCGCCAGGGATTGCCTTTTCTACAGTAAATTTTTCAAAATATTAATTTTTTACTGTCGAAAATTTTAATTACGCCAGGGATTGTCTTTTCTATAGTAAATTATTCAAAAAATAATTTTCTACTGTCGCAAATTTTAATTACGCCAGGGATTGCCTTTTCTATAGTAAATTATTCAAAAAATAATTTTTTACTGTCGCAAATTTTAAATACGCCAGGGATCGCCTTTCCTATAGTAAATTATTGAAAAAATAATGTTTTACTGTCGCAAATTTTAAGTGCGCCAGGGATTGCCTTTTCTATAGTAAATTATTCAAAAAATAATTTTTTACTGTCGCAAATTTTAAATACGCCAGGGATTGCCTTTCTATAGTAAATTATTCAAAAAATAATTTTCTACTGTCGCAAATTTTAATTACGCCAGGGATTGCCTTTTCTATAGTAAATTATTCAAAAACTAATTTTCAACTGTCGCAAATTTTAATTACGCCATGGATTGCCTTTTCTATAGTAAATTATTCAAAAAATAATTTTCTACTGTCGCAAATTTTAATTACGCCAGGGATTGCCTTTTCTATAGTAAATTATTCAAAAAATAATTTTCTACTGTCGCAAATTTTAATTGCGCCAGGGATTGCCTTTTCTACAGTAAATTTTGCAAAAAATAATTTTTTACTGTCGCAAATTTTAATTGCGCCAGGGATTGCCTTTTCTATAGTAAATTATTCAAAAATAATTTTCTACTGTCGCAAATTTTAATTACGCCAGGGATTGTCTTTTCTATAGTAAATTATTCAAAAAATAATTTTTTACTGTCGCAAATTTCAAATCCGCCAGGGATTGCCTTTTCTATAGTAAATTATTCAAAAAATAATTTTTTACTATCGCAAGTTTTAATTGCGCCAGGGTTTGCCTTTTCTACAGTAAATTTTGCAAAAAATAATTTTTTACTGTCGCAAATTTTAATTGCGCCAGGGATTGCCTTTTCTATAGTAAACTTTTCAAAAATAATTTTCTACTGTCGCAAATTTTAATTGCGCCAGGGATTGCCTTTCTACAGTAAATTTTTCAAAACATATTTTTTTACTGTCGCAAATTGTAATTGCGCCAGGGATTACCTTTTCTATAGTAAATTTTTCAAAAAATAATTTTTTACTGTCGCAAATTTTAAATACGCCAGGGATTGCTTTTCTATAGTAAATTATTCAAAAAATAATTTTCTACTGTCGCAAATTTTAATTGCGCCAGGGATTGCCTTTTCTATAGTAAATTATTCAAAAAATAATTTTCTACTGTCGCAAATTTTAATTGCGCCAGGGATTGCCTTTTCTACAGTAAATTTTGCAAAAAATAATTTTTTACTGTCGCAAATTTTAATTGCGCCAGGGATTGCCTTTTCTATAGTAAATTATTCAAAAAATAATTTTCTACTGTCGCAAATTTTAATTACGCCAGGGATTGTCTTTTCTATAGTAAATTATTCAAAAAATAATTTTTTACTGTCGCAAATTTCAAATCCGCCAGGGATTACCTTTTCTATAGTAAATTATTCAAAAAATAATTTTTTACTATCGCAAGTTTTAATTGCGCCAGGATTGCCTTTTCTACAGTAAATTTTGCAAAAAATAATTTTTTACTGTCGCAAATTTTAATTGCGCCAGGGATTGCCTTTTCTATAGTAAACTTTTCAAAAAATAATTTTCTACTGTCGCAAATTTTAATTGCGCCAGGGATTGCCTTTCTACAGTAAATTTTTCAAAAAATATTTTTTTACTGTCGCAAATTGTAATTGCGCCAGGGATTACCTTTTCTATAGTAAATTTTTCAAAAAATAATTTTTTACTGTCGCAAATTTTAAATACGCCAGGGATTGCCTTTTCTATAGTAAATTATAAAAAAAATAATTTTCTACTGTCGCAAATTTTAATTACGCCAGGGATTGCCTTTTCTATAGTAAATTATTCGAAAAATAATTTTCAGCTGTCGCAAATTTTAATTATGCCAGGGATTGCCTTTTCTATAGTAAATTATTCAAAAAATAATTTTCTACTGTCGCAAATTTTAATTACGCCAGGGATTGCCTTTTCTATAGTAAATTATTCAAAAAATAATTTTCAACTGTCGCAAATTTTAATTACGCAGGGATTGCCTTTTCTATAGTAAATTATTCAAAAAATAATTTTTTACTGTCACAAATTGTAATTGCGCCAGGGATTGCCTTTTCTACAGTAAATTTTTCAAAATATTAATTTTTTACTGTCGAAAATTTTAATTACGCCAGGGATTGTCTTTTCTATAGTAAATTATTCAAAAAATAATTTTCTACTGTCGCAAATTTTAATTACGCCAGGGATTGCCTTTTCTATAGTAAATTATTCAAAAAATAATTTTTTACTGTCGCAAATTTTAAATACGCCAGGGATCGCCTTTCCTATAGTAAATTATTGAAAAAATAATGTTTTACTGTCGCAAATTTTAAGTGCGCCAGGGATTGCCTTTTCTAAAGTAAATTATTCAAAAAATAATTTTTTACTGTCGCAAATTTTAAATACGCCAGGGATTGCCTTTTCTATAGTAAATTATTCAAAAAATAATTTTCTACTGTCGCAAATTTTAATTACGCCAGGGATTGCCTTTTCTATAGTAAATTATTCAAAAACTAATTTTCAACTGTCGCAAATTTTAATTACGCCAGGGATTGCCTTTTCTATAGTAAATTATTCAAAAAATAATTTTCTACTGTCGCAAATTTTAATTACGCCAGGGATTGCCTTTTCTATAGTAAATTATTCAAAAAATAATTTTCTACTGTCGCAAATTTTAATTGCGCCAGGGATTGCCTTTTCTACAGTAAATTTTGCAAAAAATAATTTTTTACTGTCGCAAATTTTAATTGCGCCAGGGATTGCCTTTTCTATAGTAAATTATTCAAAAAATAATTTTCTACTGTCGCAAATTTTAATTACGCCATGGATTGTCTTTTCTATAGTAAATTATTCAAAAAATAATTTTTTACTGTCGCAAATTTCAAATCCGCCAGGGATTGCCTTTTCTATAGTAAATTATTCAAAAAATAATTTTTTACTATCGCAAGTTTTAATTGCGCCAGGGATTGCCTTTTCTACAGTAAATTTTGCAAAAAATAATTTTTTACTGTCGCAAATTTTAATTGCGCCAGGGATTGCCTTTTCTATAGTAAACTTTTCAAAAAATAATTTTCTACTGTCGCAAATTTTAATTGCGCCAGGGATTGCCTTTCTACAGTAAATTTTTCAAAAAATATTTTTTTACTGTCGCAAATTTTAAATACGCCAGGGATTGCCTTTTCTATAGTAAATTATTCAAAAAATAATTTTCTACTGTCGCAAATTTTAATTACGCCAGGGATTGCCTTTTCTATAGTAAATTATTCAAAAAATAATTTTCAACTGTCGCAAATTTTAATTACGCCAGGGATTGCCTTTTCTATAGTAAATTATTCAAAAAATAATTTTCTACTGTCGCAAATTTTAATTACGACAGGGATTGCCTTTTCTATAGTAAATTATTCAAAAAATAATTTTCAACTGTCGCAAATTTTAATTACGCCAGGGATTGCCTTTTCTATAGTAAATTATTCAAAAAATAATTTTTTACTGTCGCAAATTGTAATTGCGCCAGGGATTACCTTTTCTATAGTAAATTTCTCACAAATTAGTTTCTTACTGTCGGGAATTTTAAATACGCCAGGGATTGCCTTTTCTATAGTAAATTATTCAAAAAATAATTTTTTACTGTCGCAAATTTTAATTTCGCCAGGGATTGCCTTTTCTACAGTAAATTATTCAAAAAATAATTTTTTACTGTCGCAAATTTTAATTGCGCCAGGGATTGCCTTTTCTACAGTAAATTATTCAAAAAATAATTTTCTACAGTAAATTATTCAAAAAATAATTTTTTACTGTCGCAAATTTTAAATAATCCAGGGATTGCCTTTTCTTTAGTAAATTATTCAAAAAATAATTTTTTACTGTCGCAAATTTTAAATACGCCAGGGATTGCCTTTTGTATAGTAAATTATTCAAAAAATAATTTTTTACTGTCGCAAATTTTAAATACGCCAGGGATTGCCTTTTCTATAGTAAATTATTCAAAAAATAATTTTCTACTGTCGCAAATTTTAAATACGCCAGGGATTGCCTTTTCTATAGTAAATTATTCAAAAAATAATTTTCTACTGTCGCAAATTTTAATTGCGCCAGGGATTGCCTTTTCTACAGTAAATTATTCAAAAAATAATTTTCTACTGTCGCAAATTTTAATTGCGACAGGGATTGCCTTTTCTAAAGTAAATTTTTCAAAAATTAATTTTATACTGTCGCAAATTTTAAATACGCCAGGGATTGCCTTTTCTATAGTAAATTATTCAAAAAATAATTTTTTACTATCGCAAGTTTTAATTGCGGAGGGATTGCCTTTTCTACAGTAAATTTTGCAAAAATAATTTTTTACTGTCGCAAATTTTAATTGCGCCAGGGATTGCCTTTTCTATAGTAAACTTTTCAAAAAATAATTTTCTACTGTCGCAAATTTTAATAGCGCCAGGGATTGCATTTCTACAATAAATTTTTCAAAAAATAATTTTTTACTGTCGCAAATTGTAATTGCGCTAGGGATTACCTTTTCTATAGTAAATTTTTCAAAAAATAATTTTTTACTGTGGCAAATTTTAAATACGCCAGGGATTGCCTTTTCTATAGTAAATTATTCAAAAAAATAATTTTCTACTGTCGCAAATTTTAATTGCGCCAGGGATTGCCTTTTCTATAGTAAATTATTCAAAAAATAATTTTCTACTTTCGGAAATTTTAATGCGCCAGGGATTGCCTTTTCTACAGTAAATTTTTCAAAATATTAATTTTTTACTGTCGAAAATTTTAATTACGCCGGGGATTGTCTTTTCTATAGTAAATTATTCAAAAAATAATTTTCTACTGTCGCAAATTTTAATTACGCCAGGGATTGCCTTTTCTATAGTAAATTATTCAAAAAATAATTTTTTACTGTCGCAAATTATAAATACGCCAGGGATTGCCTTTTCTATAGTAAATTATTCAAAAAATAATTTTTTACTGTCGCAAATTTTAAGTGCGCCAGGGATTGCCTTTTCTATAGTAAATAATTCAAAAAATAATTTTTTACTGTCGCAAATTTTAAATACGCCAGGGATTGCCTTTTCTATAGTAAATTATTCAAAAAATAATTTTCTACTGTCGCAAATTTTAATTACGCCAGGGATTGCCTTTTCTATAGTAAATTATTCAAAAAATAATTTTCAACTGTCGCAAATTTTAATTACGCCAGGGATTGCCTTTTCTATAGTAAATTATTCAAAAAATAATTTTCTACTGTCGCAAATTTTAATTACGCCAGGGATTGCCTTTTCTATAGTAAATTATTCAAAAAATAATTTTCTACTGTCGCAAATTTTAATTGCGCCAGGGATTGCCTTTTCTATAGTAAATTATTCAAAAAATAATTTTCTACTGTCGCAAACTTTAATTGCGCCAGGGATTGCCTTTTCTACAGTAAATTTTTCAAAATATTAATTTTTTACTGTCGAAAATTTTAATTACGCTAGGGGATGTCTTTTCTATAGTAAATTATTCAAAAAATAATTTTCTACTGTCGCAAATTTTAATTACGCCAAGGATTGCCTTTTCTATAGTAAATTATTCAAAAAATAATTTTTTACTGTCGCTAATTTTAAATACGCCAGGGATTGCCTTTTCTATAGTAAATTATTCAAAAAATAATTTTTTACTGTCGCAAATTTTAAGTGCGCCAGAGATTACCTTTTCTATAGTAAATTATTCAAAAAATAATTTTTTACTGTCGCAAATTTTAAATACGCCAGGGATTGCCTTTTCTATAGTAAATTATTCAAAAAATAATTTTCTACTGTCGCAAATTTTAATTACGCCAGGGATTGCCTTTTCTATAGTAAATTATTCAAAAAATAATTTTCTACTTTCGGAAATTTTAATTGCGCCAGGGATTGCCTTTTCTACAGTAAATTTTTCAAAATATTAATTTTTTACTGTCGAAAATTTTAATTACGCCGGGGATTGTCTTTTCTATAGTAAATTATTCAAAAAATAATTTTCTACTGTCGCAAATTTTAATTACGCCAGGGATTGCCTTTTCTATAGTAAACTATTCAAAAAATAATTTTTTACTGTCGCAAATTTTAAATACGCCAGGGATTGCCTTTTCTATAGTAAATTATTCAAAAAATAATTTTCTACTGTCGCAAATTTTAAATACGCCAGGGATTGCCTTTTCTATAGTAAATTATTCAAAAAATAATTTTCTACTGTCGCAAATTTTAATTGCGCCAGGGATTGCCTTTTCTACAGTAAATTATTCAAAAAATAATTTTCTACTGTCGCAAATTTTAATTGCGACAGGGATTGCCTTTTCTAAAGTAAATTTTTCAAAAATTAATTTTATACTGTCGCAAATTTTAAATACGCCAGGGATTGCCTTTTCTATAGTAAATTATTCAAAAAATAATTTTTTACTATCGCAAGTTTTAATTGCGGAGGGATTGCCTTTTCTACAGTAAATTTTGCAAAAATAATTTTTTACTGTCGCAAATTTTAATTGCGCCAGGGATTGCCTTTTCTATAGTAAACTTTTCAAAAAATAATTTTCTACTGTCGCAAATTTTAATAGCGCCAGGGATTGCATTTCTACAATAAATTTTTCAAAAAATAATTTTTTACTGTCGCAAATTGTAATTGCGCTAGGGATTACCTTTTCTATAGTAAATTTTTCAAAAAATAATTTTTTACTGTGGCAAATTTTAAATACGCCAGGGATTGCCTTTTCTATAGTAAATTATTCAAAAAATAATTTTCTACTGTCGCAAATTTTAATTGCGCCAGGGATTGCCTTTTCTATAGTAAATTATTCAAAAAATAATTTTCTACTTTCGGAAATTTTAATGCGCCAGGGATTGCCTTTTCTACAGTAAATTTTTCAAAATATTAATTTTTTACTGTCGAAAATTTTAATTACGCCGGGGATTGTCTTTTCTATAGTAAATAATTCAAAAAATAATTTTTTACTGTCGCAAATTTTAAATACGCCAGGGATTGCCTTTTCTATAGTAAATTATTCAAAAAATAATTTTCTACTGTCGCAAATTTTAATTACGCCAGGGATTGCCTTTTCTATAGTAAATTATTCAAAAAATAATTTTCAACTGTCGCAAATTTTAATTACGCCAGGGATTGCCTTTTCTATAGTAAATTATTCAAAAAATAATTTTCTACTGTCGCAAATTTTAATTACGCCAGGGATTGCCTTTTCTATAGTAAATTATTCAAAAAATAATTTTCTACTGTCGCAAATTTTAATTGCGCCAGGGATTGCCTTTTCTATAGTAAATTATTCAAAAAATAATTTTCTACTGTCGCAAACTTTAATTGCGCCAGGGATTGCCTTTTCTACAGTAAATTTTTCAAAATATTAATTTTTTACTGTCGAAAATTTTAATTACGCTAGGGGATGTCTTTTCTATAGTAAATTATTCAAAAAATAATTTTCTACTGTCGCAAATTTTAATTACGCCAAGGATTGCCTTTTCTATAGTAAATTATTCAAAAAATAATTTTTTACTGTCGCTAATTTTAAATACGCCAGGGATTGCCTTTTCTATAGTAAATTATTCAAAAAATAATTTTTTACTGTCGCAAATTTTAAGTGCGCCAGAGATTACCTTTTCTATAGTAAATTATTCAAAAAATAATTTTTTACTGTCGCAAATTTTAAATACGCCAGGGATTGCCTTTTCTATAGTAAATTATTCAAAAAATAATTTTCTACTGTCGCAAATTTTAATTACGCCAGGGATTGCCTTTTCTATAGTAAATTATTCAAAAAATAATTTTCTACTTTCGGAAATTTTAATTGCGCCAGGGATTGCCTTTTCTACAGTAAATTTTTCAAAATATTAATTTTTTACTGTCGAAAATTTTAATTACGCCGGGGATTGTCTTTTCTATAGTAAATTATTCAAAAAATAATTTTCTACTGTCGCAAATTTTAATTACGCCAGGGATTGCCTTTTCTATAGTAAACTATTCAAAAAATAATTTTTTACTGTCGCAAATTTTAAATACGCCAGGGATTGCCTTTTCTATAGTAAATTATTCAAAAAATAATTTTCTACTCTCGCAAATTTTAATTACGCCAGGGATTGCCTTTTCTATAGTAAATTATTCAAAAAATAATTTTTTACTGTCGCAAATTTCAAATCTGCCAGGGATTGCCTTTTCTATAGTAAATTATTCAAAAATTAATTTTTTACTATCGCAAGTTTTAATTGCGCCAGGGATTGCCTTTTCTACAGTAAATTTTGCAAAAATAATTTTTTACTGTCGCAAATTTTAATTGCGCCAGGGATTGCCTTTTCTATAGTAAACTTTTCAAAAAATAATTTTCTACTGTCGCAAATTTTAATTGCGCCAGGGATTGCCTTTCTACAATAAATTTTTCAAAAAATAATTTTTTACTGTCGCAAATTGTAATTGCGCTAGGGATTACCTTTTCTATAGTAAATTTTTCAAAAAATAATTTTTTACTGTGGCAAATTTTAAATACGCCAGGGATTGCCTTTTCTATAGTAAATTATTCAAAAAATAATTTTCTACTGTCGCAAATTTTAATTGCGCCAGGGATTGCCTTTTCTATAGTAAATTATTCAAAAAATAATTTTCTACTTTCGGAAATTTTAATTGCGCCAGGGATTGCCTTTTCTACAGTAAATTTTTCAAAATATTAATTTTTTACTGTCGAAAATTTTAATTACGCCGGGGATTGTCTTTTCTATAGTAAATTATTCAAAAAATAATTTTCTACTGTCGCAAATTTTAATTACGCCAGGGATTGCCTTTTCTATAGTAAATTATTCAAAAAATAATTTTTTACTGTCGCAAATTTTAAATACGCCAGGGATTGCCTTTTCTATAGTAAATTATTCAAAAAATAATTTTTTACTGTCGCAAATTTTAAGTGCGCCAGGGATTGCCTTTTCTATAGTAAATAATTCAAAAAATCATTTTTTACTGTCGCAAATTTTAAATACGCCAGGGATTGCCTTTTCTATAGTAAATTATTCAAAAAATAATTTTCTACTGTCGCAAATTTTAATTACGCCAGGGATTGCCTTTTCTATAGTAAATTATTCAAAAAATAATTTTCAACTGTCGCAAATTTTAATTACGCCAGGGATTGCCTTTTCTATAGTAAATTATTCAAAAAATAATTTTCTACTGTCGCAAATTTTAATTACGCCAGGGATTGCCTTTTCTATAGTAAATTATTCAAAAAATAATTTTCTACTGTCGCAAATTTTAATTGCGCCAGGGATTGCCTTTTCTATAGTAAATTATTCAAAAAATAATTTTCTACTGTCGCAAACTTTAATTGCGCCAGGGATTGCCTTTTCTACAGTAAATTTTTCAAAATATTAATTTTTTACTGTCGAAAATTTTAATTACGCCAGGGGTTGTCTTTTCTATAGTAAATTATTCAAAAAATAATTTTCTACTGTCGCAAATTTTAATTACGCCAAGGATTGCCTTTTCTATAGTAAATTATTCAAAAAATAATTTTTTACTGTCGCTAATTTTAAATACGCCAGGGATTGCCTTTTCTATAGTAAATTATTCAAAAAATAATTTTTTACTGTCGCAAATTTTAAGTGCGCCAGAGATTGCCTTTTCTATAGTAAATTATTCAAAAAATAATTTTTTACTGTCGCAAATTTTAAATACGCCAGGGATTGCCTTTTCTATAGTAAATTATTCAAAAAATAATTTTCTACTGTCGCAAATTTTAATTACGCCAGGGATTGCCTTTTCTATAGTAAATTATTCAAAAAATAATTTTCAACTGTCGCAAATTTTAATTACGCCAGGGATTGCCTTTTCTATAGTAAATTATTCAAAAAATAATTTTCTACTGTCGCAAATTTTAATTACGACAGGGATTGCCTTTTCTATAGTAAATTATTCAAAAAATAATTTTCAACTGTCGCAAATTTTAATTACGCCAGGGATTGCCTTTTCTATAGTAAATTATTCAAAAAATAATTTTTTACTGTCGCAAATTGTAATTACGCCAGGGATTGCCTTTTCTATAGTAAATTATTCAAAAAATAATTTTCAACTGTCGCAAATTTTAATTACGCCAGGGATAGCCTTTTCTATAGTAAATTATTCAAAAAATAATTTTTTACTGTCGCAAATTGTAATTTCGCCAGGGATTACCTTTTCCATAGTAAATTTCTCACAAATTAGTTTCTTACTGTCGGAAATTTTAAATACGCCAGGGATTGCCTTTTCTATAGTATATTATTCAAAAAATAATTTTTTACTGTCGCAAATTTTAATTGCGCCAGGGATTGCCTTTTCTACAGTAAATTATTCAAAAAATAATTTTTTACTGTCGCAAATTTTAATTGCGCCAGGGATTGCCTTTTCTACAGTAAATTATTCAAAAAATAATTTTCTACAGTAAATTATTCAAAAAATAATTTCTTACTGTCGCAAATTTTAAATAATCCAGGGATTGCCTTTTCTTTAGTAAATTATTCAAAAAATAATTTTTTACTGTCGCAAATTTTAAATACGCCAGGGATTACCTTTTCTATAGTAAATTTCTCACAAATTAGTTTCTTACTGTCGGAAATTTTAAATACGCCAGGGATTGCCTTTTCTATAGTATATTATTCAAAAAATAATTTTTTACTGTCGCAAATTTTAATTGCGCCAGGGATTGCCTTTTCTACAGTAAATTATTCAAAAAATAATTTTTTACTGTCGCAAATTTTAATTGCGCCAGGGATTGCCTTTTCTACAGTAAATTATTCAAAAAATAATTTTCTACAGTAAATTATTCAAAAAATAATTTCTTACTGTCGCAAATTTTAAATAATCCAGGGATTGCCTTTTCTTTAGTAAATTATTCAAAAAATAATTTTCATCTGTCGCAAATTTTAATTACGCCAGGGACTGCCTTTTCTATAGTAAATTATTCAAAAAATAATTTTTTACTGTCGCAAATTGTAATTTCGCCAGGGATTACCTTTTCTATAGTAAATTTCTCACAAATTAGTTTCTTACTGTCGGAAATTTTAAATACGCCAGGGATTGCCTTTTCTATAGTATATTATTCAAAAAATAATTTTTTACTGTCGCAAATTTTAATTGCGCCAGGGATTGCCTTTTCTACAGTAAATTATTCAAAAAATAATTTTCTACTGTCGCAAATTTTAATTACGCCAGGGATTGCCTTTTCTATAGTAAATTATTCAAAAAATAATTTTCAACTGTCGCAAATTTTAATTACGCCAGGGATTGCCTTTTCTATAGTAAATTATTCAAAAAATAATTTTCTACTGTCGCAAATTTTAATTACGACAGGGATTGCCTTTTCTATAGTAAATTATTCAAAAAATAATTTTTTACTGTCGCAAATTTTAAATACGCCAGGGATTGCCTTTTCTATAGTAAATTATTCAAAAAATAATTTTCTACTGTCGCAAATTTTAATTACGCCAGGGATTGCCTTTTCTATAGTAAATTATTCAAAAAATAATTTTCAACTGTCGCAAATTTTAATTACGCCAGGGATTGCCTTTTCTATAGTAAATTATTCAAAAAATAATTTTCTACTGTCGCAAATTTTAATTACGACAGGGATTGCCTTTTCTATAGTAAATTATTCAAAAAATAATTTTCAACTGTCGCAAATTTTAATTACGCCAGGGATTGCCTTTTCTATAGTAAATTATTCAAAAAATAATTTTTTACTGTCGCAAATTGTAATTTCGCCAGGGATTACCTTTTCTATAGTAAATTTCTCACAAATTAGTTTCTTACTGTCGGAAATTTTAAATACGCCAGGGATTGCCTTTTCTATAGTATATTATTCAAAAAATAATTTTTTACTGTCGCAAATTTTAATTGCGCCAGGGATTGCCTTTTCTACAGTAAATTATTCAAAAAATAATTTTTTACTGTCGCAAATTTTAATTGCGCCAGGGATTGCCTTTTCTACAGTAAATTATTCAAAAAATAATTTTCTACAGTAAATTATTCAAAAAATAATTTCTTACTGTCGCAAATTTTAAAAAATCCAGGGATTGCCTTTTCTTTAGTAAATTATTCAAAAAATAATTTTTTACTGTCGCAAATTTTAAATACGCCAGGGATTGCCTTTTGTATAGTAAATTATTCAAAAAATAATTTTTTACTGTCGCAAATTTTAAATACGCCAGGGATTGCCTTTTCTATAGTAAATTATTCAAAAAATAATTTTCTACTGTCGCAAATTTTAAATACGCCAGGGATTGCCTTTTCTATAGTAAATTATTCAAAAAATAATTTTCTACTGTCGCAAATTTTAATTGCGCCAGGGGTTGCCTTTTCTACAGTAAATTATTCAAAAAATAATTTTCTACTGTCGCAAATTTTAATTGCGACAGGGATTGCCTTTTCTAAAGTAAATTTTTCAAAAATTAATTTTATACTGTCGCAAATCTTAAATACGCCAGGGATTGCCTTTTCTATAGTAAATTATTCAAAAAATAATTTTTTACTATCGCAAATTTTAAATACGCCAGGGATTGCCTTTTCTATAGTAAATTATTCAAAAAATATTTTTCTACTCTCGCAAATTTTAATTACGCCAGGGATTGCCTTTTCTATAGTAAATTATTCAAAAAATAATTTTTTACTGTCGCAAATTTCAAATCCGCCAGGGATTGCCTTTTCTATAGTAAATTATTCAAAAAATAATTTTTTACTATCGCAAGTTTTAATTGCGCCAGGGATTGCCTTTTCTACAGTAAATTTTGCAAAAATAATTTTTTACTGTCGCAAATTTTAATTGCGCCAGGGATTGCCTTTTCTATAGTAAACTTTTCAAAAAATAATTTTCTACTGTCGCAAATTTTAATTGCGCCAGGGATTGCCTTTCTACAGTAAATTTTTCAAAAAATAATTTTTTACTGTCGCAAATTGTAATTGCGCTAGGGATTACCTTTTCTATAGTAAATTTTTCAAAAAATAATTTTTTACTGTGGCAAATTTTAAATACGCCAGGGATTGCCTTTTCTATAGTAAATTATTCAAAAAATAATTTTCTACTGTCGCAAATTTTAATTGCGCCAGGGATTGCCTTTTCTATAGTAAATTATTCAAAAAATAATTTTCTACTTTCGGAAATTTTAATTGCGCCAGGGATTGCCTTTTCTACAGTAAATTTTTCAAAATATTAATTTTTTACTGTCGAAAATTTTAATTACGCCAGGGATTGTCTTTTCTATAGTAAATTATTCAAAAAATAATTTTCTACTTTCACAAATTTTAATTACGCCAGGGATTGCCTTTTCTATAGTAAATTATTCAAAAAATAATTTCTTACTGTCGCAAATTTTAAATACGCCAGGGATTGCCTTTTCTATAGTAAATTATTCAAAAAATAATTTTTTACTGTCGCAAATTTTAAGTGCGCCAGGGATTGCCTTTTCTATAGTAAATAATTCAAAAAATAATTTTTTACTGTCGCAAATTTTAAATACGCCAGGGATTGCCTTTTCTATAGTAAATTATTCAAAAAATAATTTTCTACTGTCGCAAATTTTAATTACGCCAGGGATTGCCTTTTCTATAGTAAATTATTCAAAAAATAATTTTCAACTGTCGCAAATTTTAATTACGCCAGGGATTGCCTTTTCTATAGTAAATTATTCAAAAAATAATTTTCTACTGTCGCAAATTTTAATTACGCCAGGGATTGCCTTTTCTATAGTAAATTATTCAAAAAATAATTTTCTACTGTCGCAAATTTTAATTGCGCCAGGGATTGCCTTTTCTACAGTAAATTTTGCAAAAAATAATTTTTTACTGTCGCAAATTTTAATTGCGCCAGGGATTGCCTTTTCTATAGTAAATTATTCAAAAAATAATTTTCTACTGTCGCAAATTTTAATTACGCCAGGGATTGTCTTTTCTATAGTAAATTATTCAAAAAATAATTTTTTACTGTCGCAAATTTCAAATCCGCCAGGGATTGCCTTTTCTATAGTAAATTATTCAAAAAATAATTTTTTACTATCGCAAGTTTTAATTGCGCCAGGGATTGCCTTTTCTACAGTAAATTTTGCAAAAAATAATTTTTTACTGTCGCAAATTTTAATTGCACCAGGGATTACCTTTTCTATAGTAAATTTTTCAAAAAATAATTTTCTACAGTAAATTATTCAAAAAATAATTTTTTACTGTCGCAAATTTTAAATAATCCAGGGATTGCCTTTTCTTTAGTAAATTATTCAAAAAATAATTTTTTACTGTCGCAAATTTTAATTGCACCAGGGATTGCCTTTTTTATAGTAAACTTTTCAAAAAATAATTTTCTACTGTCGCAAATTTTAATTGCGCCAGGGATTGCCTTTCTACAGTAAATTTTTCAAAAAATAATTTTTTACTGTCGCAAATTGTAGTTGCGCCAGGGATTACCTTTTCTATAGTAAATTTTTCAAAAAATAATTTTCTACAGTAAATTATTCAAAAAATAATTTTCTACTGTCGCAAATTTTAATTGCGCCAGGGATTGCCTTTTCTATAGTAAATTATTCAAAAAATAATTTTCTACTTTCGGAAATTTTAATTGCGCCAGGGATTGCCTTTTCTACAGTAAATTTTTCAAAATATTAATTTTTTACTGTCGAAAATTTTAATTACGCCAGGGATTGTCTTTTCTACAGTAAATTTTTCAAAATATTAATTTTTTACTGTCGAAAATTTTAATTACGCCAGGGGTTGTCTTTTCTATAGTAAATTATTCAAAAAATAATTTTCTACTTTCGCAAATTTTAATTACGCCAAGGATTGCCTTTTCTATAGTAAATTATTCAAAAAATAATTTTTTACTGTCGCAAATTTTAAATACGCCTGGGATTGCCTTTTCTATAGTAAATTATTCAAAAAATAATTTTTTACTGTCGCAAATTTTAAGTGCGCCAGGGATTGCCTTTTCTATAGTAAATTATTCAAAAAATAATTTTTTACTGTCGCAAATTTTAAATACGCCAGGGATTGCCTTTTCTATAGTAAATTATTAAAAAAAAAATTTTCTACTGTCGCAAATTTTAATTACGCCAGGGATTGCCTTTTCTATAGTAAATTATTCAAAAAATAATTTTCAACTGTCGCAAATTTTAATTACGCCAGGGGTTGCCTTTTCTATAGTAAATTATTCAAAAAATAATTTTCTACTGTCGCAAATTTTAATTACGACAGGGATTGCCTTTTCTATAGTAAATTATTCAAAAAATAATTTTCAACTGTCGCAAATTTTAATTCCGCCAGGGATTGCCTTTTCTATAGTAAATTATTCAAAAAATAATTTTTTACTGTCGCAAATTGTAATTGCGCCAGGGATTACAATTTCTATAGTAAATTTCTCACAAATTAATTTCTTACTGTCGGAAATTTTAAATACGCCAGGGATTGCCTTTTCTATAGTAAATTATTCAAAAAATAATTTTTTACTGTCGCAAATTTTAATTGCGCCAGGGATTGCCTTTTCTACAGTAAATTATTCAAAAAATAATCTTTTACTGTCGCAAATTTTAATTGCGCCAGGGATTGCCTTTTCTACAGTAAATTATTCAAAGAATAATTTTCTACAGTAAATTATTCAAAAAATAATTTTTTACTGTCGCAAATTTTAAATACGCCAGGTATTGCCTTTTCTATAGTAAATTATTAAAAAAATAATATTTTACTGTCGCAAATTTTAAATACGCCAGGGATTGCCTTTTGTATAGTAAATTATTCAAAAAATAATTTTTTACTGTCGCAAATTTTAAATACGCCAGGGATTGCCTTTTCTATTGTAAATTATTCAAAAAATAATTTTCTACTGTCGCAGATTTTAAATACGCCAGGGATTGCCTTTTCTATAGTAAATTATTCAAAAAATAATTTTCTACTGTCGGAAATTTTAATTGCGCCAGGGATTGCCTTTTCTACAGTAAATTATTCAAAAAATAATTTTCTACTGTCGCAAATTTTAATTGCGCCAGGGATTGCCTTTTCTACAGTAAATTTTTCAAAAATTAATTTTATACTGTCGCAAATTTTAAATACGCCAGGTATTGCCTTTTCTATAGTAAATTATTCAAAAAATAATTTTTTACTGTCGCAAATTTTAAATACGCCAGGGATTGCCTTTTCTATAGTAAATTATTCAAAAAATAATTTTCTACTATCGCAAATTTTAATTACGCCAGGGATTGCCTTTTCTATAGTAAATTATTCAAAAAATAATTTTTTACTGTCGCAAATTGTAATTGCGCCAGGGATTACCTTTTCTATAGTAAATTATTCAAAAAATAATTTTTTACTGTCGCAAATTTCAAATTCGCCAGGGATTGCCTTTTCTATAGTAACTTATTCAAAAAATAATTTTTTACTATCGCAAGTTTTAATTGCGCCAGGGATTGCCTTTTCTACAGTAAATTTTGCAAAAAATAATTTTTTACTGTCGCAAATTTTAATTGCGCCAGGGATTGCCTTTTCTATAGTAAATTATTCAAAAAATAATTTTTTACTGTCGCAAATTTTAAATACGCCAGGGATTGCCTTTTCTATAGTAAATTATTCAAAAAATAATTTTCTACTGTCGCAAATTTTAATTGCGCCAGGGATTGCCTTTTCTACAGTAAATTATTCAAAAAATAATTTTTTACTGTCGCAAATTTTAAATAATCCAGGGATTGCCTTTTCTTTAGTAAATTATTCAAAAAATAATTTTTTACTGTCGCAAATTTTAAATACGCCAGGGATTGCCTTTTGTATAGTAAATTATTCAAAAAATAATTTTTTACTGTCGCAAATTTTAAATACGCCAGGGATTGCCTTTTCTATAGTAAATTATTCAAAAAATAATTTTCTACTGTCGCAAATTTTAAATACGCCAGGGATTGCCTTTTCTATAGTAAATTATTCAAAAAATAATTTTCTACTGTCGCAAATTTTAATTGCGCCAGGGATTGCCTTTTCTACAGTAAATTATTCAAAAAATAATTTTCTACTGTCGCAAATTTTAATTGCGCCAGGGATTGCCTTTTCTAAAGTAAATTTTTCAAAAATTAATTTTATACTGTCGCAAATTTTAAATACGCCAGGGATTGCCTTTTCTATAGTAAATTATTCAAAAAATAATTTTTTACTGTCGCAAATTTTAAATACGCCAGGGATTGCCTTTTCTATAGTAAATTATTCAAAAAATAATTTTTTACTGTCGCAAATTTTAAGTGCGCCAGGGATTGCCTTTTCTATAGTAAATTATTCAAAAAATAATTTTTTACTGTCGCAAATTTTAAATACGCCAGGGATTGCCTTTTCTATAGTAAATTATTCAAAAAATAATTTTCTACTCTCGCAAATTTTAATTACGCCAGGGATTGCCTTTTCTATAGTAAATTATTCAAAAAATAATTTTTTACTGTCGCAAATTTCAAATCCGCCAGGGATTGCCTTTTCTATAGTAAATTATTCAAAAAATAATTTTTTACTATCGCAAGTTTTAATTGCGCCAGGGATTGCCTTTTCTACAGTAAATTTTGCAAAAATAATTTTTTACTGTCGCAAATTTTAATTGCGCCAGGGATTGCCTTTTCTATAGTAAACTTTTCAAAAAATAATTTTCTACTGTCGCAAATTTTAATTGCGCCAGGGATTGCCTTTCTACAGTAAATTTTTCAAAAAATAATTTTTTACTGTCGCAAATTGTAATTGCGCCAGGGATTACCTTTTCTATAGTAAATTTTTCAAAAAATAATTTTTTACTGTGGCAAATTTTAAATACGCCAGGGATTGCCTTTTCTATAGTAAATTATTCAAAAAATAATTTTCTACTGTCGCAAATTTTAATTGCGCCAGGGATTGCCTTTTCTATAGTAAATTATTCAAAAAATAATTTTCTACTTTCGCAAATTTTAATTGCGCCAGGGATTGCCTTTTCTACAGTAAATTTTTCAAAATATTAATTTTTTACTGTCGAAAATTTTAATTACGCCAGGGATTGTCTTTTCTATAGTAAATTATTCAAAAAATAATTTTCTACTGTCGCAAATTTTAATTACGCCAGGGATTGCCTTTTCTATAGTAAATTATTCAAAAAATAATTTTTTACTGTCGCAAATTTTAAATACGCCAGGGATTGCCTTTTCTATAGTAAATTATTCAAAAAATAATTTTCTACTGTCGCAAATTTTAAGTGCGCCAGGGATTGCCTTTTCTATAGTAAATAATTCAAAAAATAATTTTTTACTGTCGCAAATTTTAAATACGCCAGGGATTGCCATTTCTATAGTAAATTATTCAAAAAATAATTTTCTACTATCGCAAATTTTAATTACGCCAGGGATTGCCTTTTCTATAGTAAATTATTCAAAAAATAATTTTCAACTGTCGCAAATTTTAATTACGCCAGGGATTGCCTTTTCTATAGTAAATTATTCAAAAAATAATTTTCTACTGTCGCAAATTTTAATTACGCCAGGGATTGCCTTTTCTATAGTAAATTATTCAATAAATAATTTTCTACTGTCGCAAATTTTAATTGCGCAAGGGATTGCCTTTTCTACAGTAAATTTTGCAAAAAATAATTTTTTACTGTCGCAAATTTTAATTGCGCCAGGGATTGCCTTTTCTATAGTAAATTATTCAAAAAATAATTTTCTACTGTCGCAAATTTTAATTACGCCAGGGATTGTCTTTTCTATAGTAAATTATTCAAAAAATAATTTTTTACTGTCATAAATTTCAAATCCGCCAGGGATTGCCTTTTCTATAGTAAATTATTCAAAAAATAATTTTTTACTATCGCAAGTTTAATTGCGCCAGGGATTGCCTTTTCTACAGTAAATTTTGCAAAAAATAATTTTTTACTGTCGCAAATTTTAATTGCACCAGGGATTGCCTTTTTTATAGTAAATTATTAAAAAAATAATTTTCTACTGTCGCAAATTTTAATTGCGCCAGGGATTGCCTTTTCTACAGTAAATTATTCAAAAAATAATTTTCTACTGTCGCAAATTTTAATTGCGCCAGGGATTGCCTTTTGTAAAGTAAATTTTTCAAAAATTAATTTTATACTGTCGCAAATTTTAAATACGCCAGGGATTGCCTTTTCTATAGTAAATTATTCAAAAAATAATTTTTTACTGTCGCAAATTTTAAATACGCCAGGTATTGCCTTTTCTATAGTAAATTATTCAAAAAATAATTTTTTACTGTCGCAAATTTTAAGTGCGCCAGGGATTGCCTTTTCTATAGTAAATTATTCAAAAAATAATTTTTTACTGTCGCAAATTCTAAATACGCCAGGGATTGCCTTTTCTATAGTAAATTATTCAAAAAATAATTTTCTACTCTCGCAAATTTTAATTACGCCAGGGATTGCCTTTTCTATAGTAAATTATTCAAAAAATAATTTTTTACTGTCGCAAATTTCAAATCCGCCAGGGATTGCCTTTTCTATAGTAAATTATTCAAAAAATAATTTTTTACTATCGCAAGTTTTAATTGCGCCAGGGATTGCCTTTTCTACAGTAAATTTTGCAAAAATAATTTTTTACTGTCGCAAATTTTAATTGCGCCA
This sequence comes from Dioctria linearis, assembly GCA_963930735.1. Lineage (NCBI taxonomy): Eukaryota > Metazoa > Arthropoda > Insecta > Diptera > Asilidae > Dioctria > Dioctria linearis. Next base: position 22,248 of record CAWVNZ010001527.1, read on the forward strand.
GGGATTGCCTTTTCTATAGTAAACTTTTCAAAAAATAATTTTCTACTGTCGCAAATTTTAATTGCGCCAGGGATTGCCTTTCTACAGTAAATTTTTCAAAAAATAATTTTTTACTGTCGCAAATTGTAATTGCGCCAGGGATTACCTTTTCTATAGTAAATTTTTCAAAAAATAATTTTTTACTGTGGCAAATTTTAAATACGCCAGGGATTGCCTTTTCTATAGTAAATTATTCAAAAAATAATTTTCTACTGTCGCAAATTTTAATTGCGCCAGGGATTGCCTTTTCTATAGTAAATTATTCAAAAAATAATTTTCTACTTTCGCAAATTTTAATTGCACCAGGGATTGCCTTTTCTACAGTAAATTTTTCAAAATATTAATTTTTTACTGTCGAAAATTTTAATTACGCCAGGGATTGTCTTTTCTATAGTAAATTATTCAAAAAATAATTTTCTACTGTCGCAAATTTTAATTGCGCCAGGGATTGCCTTTTCTATAGTAAATTATTCAAAAAATAATTTTTTACTGTCGCAAATTTTAATTACGCCAGTGATTGCCTTTTCTATAGTAAATTATTCAAAAAATAACTTTCTACTCTCGCAAATTTTAATTACGCCAGGGATTGCCTTTTCTATAGTAAATTATTCAAAAAATAATTTTATACTGTCGCAAATTTTAATTGCGCCAGGGATTGCCTTTTCTATAGTAAATTATTCAAAAAATAATTTTTTACTGTCGCAAATCTTAAATACGCCAGGGATTGCCTTTTCTATAGTAAATTTTTCAAAAAATAATTTTTTACTGTCGGAAATTTTAAGTGCGCGAGGGATTGCCTTTTCTATAGTAAATAATTCAAAAAATAATTTTTTACTGTCGCAAATTTTAAATACGCCAGGGATTGCCTTTTCTATAGTAAATTATTCAAAAAATAATTTTCTACTATCGCAAATTTTAATTACGCCAGGGATTGCCTTATCTATAGTAAATTATTCAAAAAATAATTTTCAACTGTCGCAAATTTTAATTACGCCAGGGATTGCCTTTTCTATAGTAAATTATTCAAAAAATAATTTTCTACTGTCGCAAATTTTAATTACGCCAGGGATTGCCTTTTCTATAGTAAATTATTCAAAAAATAATTTTCTACTGTCGCAAATTTTAATTGCGCCAGGGATTGCCTTTTCTACAGTAAATTTTGCAAAAAATAATTTTTTACTGTCGCAAATTTTAATTGCGCCAGGGATTGCCTTTTCTATAGTAAATTATTCAAAAAATAATTTTCTACTGTCGCAAATTTTAATTACGCCAGGGATTGTCTTTTCTATAGTAAATTATTCAAAAAATAATTTTTTACTGTCGCAAATTTCAAATCCGCCAGGGATTGCCTTTTCTATAGTAAATTATTCAAAAAATAATTTTTTACTATCGCAAGTTTTAATTGCGCCAGGGTTTGCCTTTTCTACAGTAAATTTTGCAAAAAATAATTTTTTACTGTCGCAAATTTTAATTGCACCAGGGATTGCCTTTTTTATAGTAAACTTTTCAAAAAATAATTTTCTACTGTCGCAAATTTTAATTGCGCCAGGGATTGCCTTTCTACAGTAAATTTTTCAAAAAATAATTTTTTACTGTCGCAAATTTTAATTGCGCCAGGGATTACCTTTTCTATAGTAAATTTTTCAAAAAATAATTTTTTACTGTCGCAAGTTTTAAATACGCCAGGGATTGCCTTTTCTATAGTAAATTATTCAAAAAATAATTTTCTACTGTCGCAAATTTTAATTGCGCCAGGGATTGCCTTTTCTATAGTAAATTATTCAAAAAATAATTTTTTACTGTCGCAAATTTTAATTGCGCCAGGGATTGCCTTTTCTACAGTAAATTTTTCAAAATATTAATTTTTTACTGTCGAAAATTTTAATTACGCCAGGGGTTGTCTTTTCTATAGTAAATTATTCAAAAAATAATTTTCTACTGTCGCAAATTTTAATTACACCAAGGATTGCCTTTTCTATAGTAAATTATTCAAAAAATAATTTTTTACTGTCGCAAATTTTAAATACGCCTGGGATTGCCTTTTCTATAGTAAATTATTCAAAAAATAATTTTTTACTGTCGCAAATTTTAAGTGCGCCAGGGATTGCCTTTTCTATAGTAAATTATTCAAAAAATAATTTTTTACTGTCGCAAATTTTAAATACGCCAGGGATTGCCTTTTCTATAGTAAATTATTCAAAAAATAATTTTCTACTGTCGCAAATTTTAATTACGCCAGGGATTGCCTTTTCTATAGTAAATTATTCAAAAAATAATTTTCAACTGTCGCAAATTTTAATTACGCCAGGGGTTGCCTTTTCTATAGTAAATTATTCAAAAAATAATTTTCTACTGTCGCAAATTTTAATTACGACAGGGATTGCCTTTTCTATAGTAAATTATTCAAAAAATAATTTTCAACTGTCGCAAATTTTAATTCCGCCAGGGATTGCCTTTTCTATAGTAAATTATTCAAAAAATAATTTTTTACTGTCGCAAATTGTAATTGCGCCAGGGATTACCTTTTCTATAGTAAATTTCTCACAAATTAATTTCTTACTGTCGGAAATTTTAAATACGCCAGGGATTGCCTTTCTATAGTAAATTATTCAAAAAATAATTTTTTACTGTCGCAAATTTTAATTGCGCCAGGGATTGCCTTTTCTACAGTAAATTATTCAAAAAATAATCTTTTACTGTCGCAAATTTTAATTGCGCCAGGGATTGCCTTTTCTACAGTAAATTATTCAAAGAATAATTTTCTACAGTAAATTATTCAAAAAATAATTTTTTACTGTCGCAAATTTTAAATACGCCAGGTATTGCCTTTTCTATAGTAAATTATTCAAAAAATAATATTTTACTGCCGCAAATTTTAAATACGCCAGGGATTGCCTTTTGTATAGTAAATTATTCAAAAAATAATTTTTTACTGTCGCAAATTTTAAATACGCCAGGGATTGCCTTTTCTATTGTAAATTATTCAAAAAATAATTTTCTACTGTCGCAAATTTTAAATACGCCAGGGATTGCCTTTTCTATAGTAAATTATTCAAAAAATAATTTTCTACTGTCGCAAATTTTAATTGCGCCAGGGATTGCCTTTTCTACAGTAAATTATTCAAAAAATAATTTTCTACTGTCGCAAATTTTAATTGCGCCAGGGATTGCCTTTTCTACAGTAAATTTTTCAAAAATTAATTTTATACTGTCGCAAATTTTAAATACGCCAGGTATTGCCTTTTCTATAGTAAATTATTCAAAAAATAATTTTTTACTGTCGCAAATTTTAAATACGCCAGGGATTGCCTTTTCTATAGTAAATTATTCAAAAAATAATTTTCTACTGTCGCAAATTTTAATTACGCCAGGGATTGCCTTTTCTATAGTAAATTATTCAAAAAATAATTTTTTTCTGTCGCAAATTGTAATTGCGCCAGGGATTACCTTTTCTATAGTAAATTATTCAAAAAATAATTTTTTACTGTCGCAAATTTCAAATTCGCCAGGGATTGCCTTTTCTATAGTAACTTATTCAAAAAATAATTTTTTACTATCGCAAGTTTTAATTGCGCCAGGTATTGCCTTTTCTACAGTAAATTTTGCAAAAAATAATTTTTTACTGTCGCAAATTTTAATTGCGCCAGGGATTGCCTTTTCTATAGTAAATTATTCAAAAAATAATTTTATACTGTCGCAAATTTTAATTACGCCAGGGATTGCCTTTTCTATAGTAAATTATTCAAAAAATAATTTTTTACTGTCGCAAATTTCAAATCCGCCAGGGATTGCCTTTTCTATAGTAAATTATTCAAAAAATAATTTTTTACTATCGCAAGTTTTAATTGCGCCAGGGATTGCCTTTTCTACAGTAAATTTTGCAAAAAATAATTTTTTACTGTCGCAAATTTTAATTGCGCCAGGGATTGCCTTTTCTATAGTAAACTTTTCAAAAAATAATTTTCTACTGTCGCAAATTTTAATTGCGCCAGGGATTGCCTTTCTACAGTAAATTTTTCAAAAAATAATTTTTTACTGTCGCAAATTGTAATTGCGCCAGGGATTACCTTTTCTATAGTAAATTTTTCAAAAAATAATTTTTTACTGTCGCAAATTTTAAATACGCCAGGGATTGCCTTTTCTATAGTAAATTATTCAAAAAATAATTTTCTACTGTCGCAAAGTTTAATTGCGCCAGGGATTGCCCGTTCTACAGTAAATTATTCAAAAAATAATTTTTTACTGTCGCAAATTTTAAATACGCCAGGGATTGCCTTTTCTTTATTAAATTATTCAAAAAATAATTTTTTACTGTCGCAAATTTTAAATACGCCAGGGATTGCCTTTTGTATAATAAATTATTCAAAAAATAATTTTTTACTGTCGCAAATTTTAAATACGCCAGGGATTGCCTTTTCTATAGTAAATTATTCAAAAAATAATTTTCTACTGTCGCAAATTTTAAATACGCCAGGGATTGCCTTTTCTATAGTAAATTATTCAAAAAATAATTTTCTACTGTCGCAAATTTTAATTGCGCCAGGGATTGCCTTTTCTACAGTAAATTATTCAAAAAATAATTTTCTACTGTCGCAAATTTTAATTGCGCCAGGGATTGCCTTTTCTACAGTGAATTTTTCAAAAAATAATTTTTTACTGTCGCAAATTTTAAGTGCGCCAGGGATTGCCTTTTCTATAGTAAATAATTCAAAAAATAATTTTTTACTGTCGCAAATTTTAAATACGCCAGGGATTGCCTTTTCTATAGTAAATTATTCAAAAAATAATTTTCTACTGTCGCAAATTTTAATTACGCCAGGGATTGCCTTTTCTATAGTAAATTATTCAAAAAATAGTTTTTTACTGTCGCAAATTTCAAATCCGCCAGGGATTGCCTTTTCTATAGTAAATTATTCAAAAAATAATTTTTTACTATCGCAAGTTTTAATTGCGCCAGGGATTGCCTTTTCTACAGTAAATTTTGCAAAAAATAATTTTTTACTGTCGCAAATTTTAATTGCGCCAGGGATTGCCTTTTCTATAGTAAACTTTTCAAAAAATAATTTTCTACTGTCGCAAATTTTAATTGCGCCAGGGATTGCCTTTCTACAGTAAATTTTTCAAAAAATAATTTTTTACTGTCGCAAATTGTAATTGCGCCAGGGATTACCTTTTCTATAGTAAATTTTTCAAAAAATAATTTTTTACTGTCGCAAATTTTAAATACGCCAGGGATTGCCTTTTCTATAGTAAATTATTCAAAAAATAATTTTCTACTGTCGCAAATTTTAATTGCGCCAGGGATTGCCTTTTCTATAGTAAATTATTCAAAAAATAATTTTCTACTGTCGCAAATTTTAATTACGCCAGGGATTGCCTTTTCTATAGTAAATTATTCAAAAAATAATTTTTTACTGTCGCAAATTTTAAATAAGCCAGGGATTGCCTTTTCTATAGTAAATTATTCAAAAAATAATTTTTTACTGTCGCAAATTTTAAGTGCGCCAGGGATTGCCTTTTCTATAGTAAATTATTCAAAAAATAATTTTTTACTGTCGCAAATTTTAAATACGCCAGGGATTGCCTTTTCTATAGTAAATTATTCAAAAAATAATTTTCTACTGTCGCAAAATTTAATTACGCCAGGGATTGCGTTTTCTATAGTAAATTATTCAAAAAATAATTTTCAACTGTAGCAAATTTTAATTACGCCAGGGATTGCCATTTCTATAGTAAATTATTCAAAAAATAATTTTCTACTGTCGCAAATTTTAATTACGCCAGGGATTGCCTTTTCTATAGTAAATTATTCAAAAAATAATTTTCTACTGTAGCAAATTTTAATTGCGCCAGGGATTGCCTTTTCTATAGTAAATTATTCAAAAAATAATTTTCTACTGTCGCAAAGTTTAATTGCGCCAGGGATTGCCTTTTCTATAGTAAATTATTCAAAAAATAATTTTCTACTGTCGCAAATTTTAATTGCGCCAGGGATTGCCTTTTCTACAGTAAATTTTCAAAATATTAATTTTTTACTGTCGAAAATTTTAATTACGCCAGGGATTGTCTTTTCTATAGTAAATTATTCAAAAAATAATTTTCTACTGTCGCAAATTTTAATTACGCCAGGGATTGCCTTTTCTATAGTAAATTATTGAAAAAATAATTTTCTATTGTCGCAAATTTTAATTACGCAAGGGATTGCCTTTTCTATAGTAAATTATTCAAAAAATAATTTTCAACTGTCGCAAATTTTAATTACGCCAGGGATTGCCTTTTCTATAGTAAATTATTCAAAAAATAATTTTTTACTGTCGCAAATTGTAACTGCGCCAGGGATTACCTTTTCTATAGTAAATTTCTCACAAATTAATTTCTTACTGTCGCAAATTTTAAATACGCCAGGGATTGCCTTTTCTACAGTAAATTATTCAAAAAATAATTTTCTACAGTAAATTATTCAAAAAATAATTTTTTACTGTCGCAAATTTTAAATACGCCAGGGATTGCCTTTTCTTTAGTAAATTATTCAAAAAATAATTTTTTACTGTCGCAAATTTTAAATACGCCAGGGATTGCCTTTTGTATAATAAATTATTCAAAAAATAATTTTTTACTGTCGCAAATTTTAAATACGCCAGGGTTTGCCTTTTCTATAGTAAATTATTCAAAAAATAATTTTCTACTGTCGCAAATTTTAAATACGCCAGGGATTGCCTTTTCTATAGTAAATTATTCAAAAACTAATTTTCTACTGTCGCAAATTTTAATTGCGCCAGGGATTGCCTTTTCTACAGTAAATTATTCAAAAAATAATTTTCTACTGTCGCAAATTTTAATTGCGCCAGGGATTGCCTTTTCTACAGTGAATTTTTCAAAAAATAATTTTTTACTGTCGCAAATTTTAAGTGCGCCAGGGATTGCCTTTTCTATAGTAAATTATTCAAAAAATAATTTTTTACTGTCGCAAATTTTAAATACGCCAGGGATTGCCTTTTCTATAGTAAATTATTCAAAAAATAATTTTCTACTGTCGCAAATTTTAATTACGCCAGGGATTGCCTTTTCTATAGTAAATTATTCAAAAAATAATTTTTTACTGTCGCAAATTTCAAATCCGCCAGGGATTGCCTTTTCTATAGTAAATTATTCAAAAAATAATTTTTTACTATCGCAAGTTTTAATTGCGCCAGGGATTGCCTTTTCTACAGTAAATTTTGCAAAAAATAATTTTTTACTGTCGCAAATTTTAATTGCGCCAGGGATTGCCTTTTCTATAGTAAACTTTTCAAAAAATAATTTTCTACTGTCGCAAATTTTAATTACGCCAGGGATTGCCTTTCTACAGTAAATTTTTCAAAAAATAATTTTTTACTGTCGCAAATTGTAATTGCGCCAGGGATTACCTTTTCTATAGTAAATTTTTCAAAAAATAATTTTTTACTGTCGCAAATTTTAAATACGCCAGGGATTGCCTTTTCTATAGTAAATTATTCAAAAAATAATTTTCTACTGTCGCAAATTTTAATTGCGCCAGGGATTGCCTTTTCTATAGTAAATTATTCAAAAAATAATTTTCTACTGTCGCAAATTTTAATTACGCCAGGGATTGTCTTTTCTATAGTAAATTATTCAAAAAATAATTTTTTACTGTCGCAAATTTTAAATACGCCAGTGATTGCCTTTTCTATAGTAAATTATTCAAAAAATAATTTTTTACTGTCGCAAATTTTAAGTGCGCCAGGGATTGCCTTTTCTATAGTAAATTATTCAAAAAATAATTTTTTACTGTCGCAAATTTTAAATACGCCAGGGATTGCCTTTTCTATAGTAAATTATTCAAAAAATAATTTTCTACTGTCGCAAATTTTAATTACGCCAGGGATTGCCTTTTCTATAGTAAATTATTCAAAAAATAATTTTCAACTGTCGCAAATTTTAATTACGCCAGGGATTGCCATTTCTATAGTAAATTATTCAAAAAATAATTTTCTACTGTCGCAAATTTTAATTACGCCAGGGATTGCCTTTTCTATAGTAAATTATTCAAAAAATAATTTTCTACTGTAGCAAATTTTAATTGCGCCAGGGATTGCCTTTTCTACAGTAAATTTTGCAAAAAATAATTTTTTACTGTCGCAAATTTTAATTGCGCCAGGGATTGCCTTTTCTATAGTAAATTATTCAAAAAATAATTTTCTACTGTCGCAAATTTTAATTACGCCAGGGATTGTCTTTTCTATAGTAAATTATGCAAAAAATAATTTTTTACTGTCGCAAATTTCAAATCCGCCAGGTATTGCCTTTTCTATAGTAAATTATTCAAAAAATAATTTTCTACTGTCGCAAATTTTAATTGCGCCAGGGATTGCCTTTTCTACAGTAAATTATTCAAAAAATAATTTTCTACTGTCGCAAATTTTAATTACGCCATGGATTGCCTTTTCTACAGTAAATTTTTCAAAAATTAATTTTATACTGTAGCAAATTTTAAATACGCCAGGGATTGCCTTTTCTATAGTAAATTATTCAAAAAATAATTTTTTACTGTCGCAAATTTTAAATACGCCAGGGATTGCCTTTTCTATAGTAAATTATTCAAAAAATAATTTTCTTCTGTCGCAAATTTTAATTACGCCAGGGATTGCCTTTTCTATAGTAAATTATTCAAAAAATAATTTTTTACTGTCGCAAATTGTAATTGCGCCAGGGATTACCTTTTCTATAGTAAATTATTCAAAAAATAATTTTTTACTGTCGCAAATTTCAAATTCGCCAGGGATTGCCTTTTCTATAGTAAATTATTCAAAAAATAATTTTTTACTATCGCAAGTTTTAATTGCGCCAGGGATTGCCTTTTCTACAGTAAATTTTGCAAAAAATAATTTTTTACTGTCGCAAATTTTAATTGCGCCAGGGATTGCCTTTTCTATAGTAAATTATTCAAAAAATAATTTTTTACTGTCGCAAATTTTAATTACGCCAGGGATTGCCTTTTCTATAGTAAATTATTCAAAAAATAATTTTTTACTGTCGCAAATTTCAAATCCGCCAGGGATTGCCTTTTCTATAGTAAATTATTCAAAAAATAATTTTTTACTATCGCAAGTTTTAATTGCGCCAGGGATTGCCTTTTCTACAGTAAATTTTGCAAAAAATAATTTTTTACTGTCGCAAATTTTAATTGCGCCAGGGATTGCCTTTTCTATAGTAAACTTTTCAAAAAATAATTTTCTACTGTCGCAAATTTTAATTGCGCCAGGGATTGCCTTTCTGCAGTAAATTTTTCAAAAAATAATTTTTTACTGTCTCAAATTGTAATTCCGCCAAGGATTACCTTTTCTATAGTAAATTTTTCAAAAAATAATTTTTTACTGTCGCAAATTTTAAATACGCCAAGGATTGCCTTTTCTCTAGTAAATTATTCAAAAAATAATTTTCTACTGTCGCAAATTTTAATTGCGCCAGGGATTGCCTTTTCTATAGTAAATTATTCAAAAAATAATTTTCTACTGTCGCAAATTTTAATTGCGCCAGGGATTGCCTTTTCTACAGTAAATTTTTCAAAATATTAATTTTTTACTGTCGAAAATTTTAATTACGCCAGGGATTGTCTTTTCTATAGTAAATTATTCAAAAAATAATTTTCTACTGTCGCAAATTTTAATTACGCCAGGGATTGCCTTTTCTATAGTAAATTATTCAAAAAATAATTTTCTACTGTCGCAAATTTTAATTGCGCCAGGGATTGCCTTTTCTATAGTAAATTATTCAAAAAATAATTTTCTACTGTCGCAAATTTTAATTACGCCAGGGATTGCCTTTTCTATAGTAAATTATTCAAAAAATAATTTTTTACTGTCGCAAATTTTAAATAAGCCAGGGATTGCCTTTTCTATAGTAAATTATTCAAAAAATAATTTTTTACTGTCGCAAATTTTAAGTGCGCCAGGGATTGCCTTTTCTATAGTAAATTATTCAAAAAATAATTTTTTACTGTCGCAAATTTTAAATACGCCAGGGATTGCCTTTTCTATAGTAAATTATTCAAAAAATAATTTTCTACTGTCGCAAAATTTAATTACGCCAGGGATTGCCTTTTCTATAGTAAATTATTCAAAAAATAATTTTCAACTGTCGCAAATTTTAATTACGCCAGGGATTGCCATTTCTATAGTAAATTATTCAAAAAATAATTTTCTACTGTCGCAAATTTTAATTACGCCAGGGATTGCCTTTTCTATAGTAAATTATTCAAAAAATAATTTTCTACTGTAGCAAATTTTAATTGCGCCAGGGATTGCCTTTTCTATAGTAAATTATTCAAAAAATAATTTTCTACTGTCGCAAAGTTTAATTGCGCCAGGTATTGCCTTTTCTATAGTAAATTATTCAAAAAATAATTTTCTACTGTCGCAAATTTTAATTGCGCCAGGGATTGCCTTTTCTACAGTAAATTTTCAAAATATTAATTTTTTACTGTCGAAAATTTTAATTACGCCAGGGATTGTCTTTTCTATAGTAAATTATTCAAAAAATAATTTTCTACTGTCGCAAATTTTAATTACGCCAGGGATTGCCTTTTCTATAGTAAATTATTCAAAAAATAATTTTCTATTGTCGCAAATTTTAATTACGCCAGGGATTGCCTTTTCTATAGTAAATTATTCAAAAAATAATTTTCAACTGTCGCAAATTTTAATTACGCCAGGGATTGCCTTTTCTATAGTAAATTATTCAAAAAATAATTTTTTACTGTCGCAAATTGTAATTGCGCCAGGGATTACCTTTTCTATAGTAAATTTCTCACAAATTAATTTCTTACTGTCGCAAATTTTAAATACGCCAGGGATTGCCTTTTCTACAGTAAATTATTCAAAAAATAATTTTCTACAGTAAATTATTCAAAAAATAATTTTTTACTGTCGCAAATTTTAAATACGCCAGGGATTGCCTTTTCTTTAGTAAATTATTCAAAAAATAATTTTTTACTGTCGCAAATTTTAAATACGCCAGGGATTGCCTTTTGTATAATAAATTATTCAAAAAATAATTTTTTACTGTCGCAAATTTTAAATACGCCAGGGTTTGCCTTTTCTATAGTAAATTATTCAAAAAATAATTTTCTACTGTCGCAAATTTTAAATACGCCAGGGATTGCCTTTTCTATAGTAAATTATTCAAAAACTAATTTTCTACTGTCGCAAATTTTAATTGCGCCAGGGATTGCCTTTTCTACAGTAAATTATTCAAAAAATAATTTTCTACTGTCGCAAATTTTAATTGCGCCAGGGATTGCCTTTTCTACAGTGAATTTTTCAAAAAATAATTTTTTACTGTCGCAAATTTTAAGTGCGCCAGGGATTGCCTTTTCTATAGTAAATTATTCAAAAAATAATTTTTTACTGTCGCAAATTTTAAATACGCCAGGGATTGCCTTTTCTATAGTAAATTATTCAAAAAATAATTTTCTACTGTCGCAAATTTTAATTACGCCAGGGATTGCCTTTTCTATAGTAAATTATTCAAAAAATAATTTTTTACTGTCGCAAATTTCAAATCCGCCAGGGATTGCCTTTTCTATAGTAAATTATTCAAAAAATAATTTTTTACTATCGCAAGTTTTAATTGCGCCAGGGATTGCCTTTTCTACAGTAAATTTTGCAAAAAATAATTTTTTACTGTCGCAAATTTTAATTGCGCCAGGGATTGCCTTTTCTATAGTAAACTTTTCAAAAAATAATTTTCTACTGTCGCAAATTTTAATTGCGCCAGGGATTGCCTTTCTACAGTAAATTTTTCAAAAAATAATTTTTTACTGTCGCAAATTGTAATTGCGCCAGGGATTACCTTTTCTATAGTAAATTTTTCAAAAAATGATTTTTTACTGTCGCAAATTTTAAATACGCCAGGGATTGCCTTTTCTATAGTAAATTATTCAAAAAATAATTTTCTACTGTCGCAAATTTTAATTGCGCCAGGGATTGCCTTTTCTATAGTAAATTATTCAAAAAATAATTTTCTACTGTCGCAAATTTTAATTACGCCAGGGATTGTCTTTTCTATAGTAAATTATTCAAAAAATAATTTTTTACTGTCGCAAATTTTAAATACGCCAGTGATTGCCTTTTCTATAGTAAATTATTCAAAAAATAATTTTTTACTGTCGCAAATTTTAAGTGCGCCAGGGATTGCCTTTTCTATAGTAAATTATTCAAAAAATAATTTTTTACTGTCGCAAATTTTAAATACGCCAGGGATTGCCTTTTCTATAGTAAATTATTCAAAAAATAATTTTCTACTGTCGCAAATTTTAATTACGCCAGGGATTGCCTTTTCTATAGTAAATTATTCAAAAAATAATTTTCAACTGTCGCAAATTTTAATTACGCCAGGGATTGCCATTTCTATAGTAAATTATTCAAAAAATAATTTTCTACTGTCGTAAATTTTAATTACGCCAGGGATTGCCTTTTCTATAGTAAATTATTCAAAAAATAATTTTCTACTGTAGCAAATTTTAATTGCGCCAGGGATTGCCTTTTCTACAGTAAATTTTGCAAAAAATAATTTTTTACTGTCGCAAATTTTAATTGCGCCAGGGATTGCCTTTTCTATAGTAAATTATTCAAAAAAAATTTTCTACTGTCGCAAATTTTAATTACGCCAGGGATTGTCTTTTCTATAGTAAATTATGCAAAAAATAATTTTTTACTGTCGCAAATTTCAAATCCGCCAGGTATTGCCTTTTCTATAGTAAATTATTCAAAAAATAATTTTTTACTATCGCAAGTTTTAATTGCGCCAGGGATTGCCTTTTCTACAGTAAATTTTGCAAAAAATAATTTTTTACTGTCGCAAATTTTAATTGCGCCAGGGATAGCCTTTTCTATAGTAAACTTTTCAAAAAATAATTTTCTACTGTCGCAAATTTTAACTGCGCCAGGGATTGCCTTTCTATAGTAAATTTTTCAAAAAATAATTTTTTACTGTCGCAAATTGTAATTGCGCCAGGGATTACCTTTTCTATAGTAAATTTTTCAAAAAATAATTTTTTACTGTCGCAAATTTTAAATACGCCAGGGATTGCCTTTTCTATAGTAAATTATTCAAAAAATAATTTTCTACTGTCGCAAATTTTAATTGCGCCAGGTATTGCCTTTTCTACAGTAAATTTTTCAAAATATTAATTTTTTACTGTCGAAAATTTTAATTACGCCAGGGGTTGTCTTTTCTATAGTAAATTATTCAAAAAATAATTTTCTACTGTCGCAAATTTTAATTACGCCAAGGATTGCCTTTTCTATAGTAAATTATTCAAAAAATAATTTTCTACTGTCGCAAATTTTAATTACGCCAAGGATTGCCTTTTCTATAGTAAATTATTCAAAAAATAATTTTTTACTGTCGCAAATTTTAAATACGCCAGGGATTGCCTTTTCTATAGTAAATTATTCAAAAAATAATTCTTTACTGTCGCAAATTTCAAATCCGCCAGGGATTGCCTTTTCTATAGTAAATTATTCAAAAAATAATTTTTTACTATCGCAAGTTTTAATTGCGCCAGGGATTGCCTTTTCTACAGTAAATTTTGCAAAAAATAATTTTTTACTGTCGCAAATTTTAATTGCGCCAGGGATTGCCTTTTCTATAGTAAACTTTTCAAAAAATAATTTTCTACTGTCGCAAATTTTAATTGCGCCAGGGATTGCCTTTCTACAGTAAATTTTTCAAAAAATATTTTTTTACTGTCGCAAATTGTAATTGCACCAGGGATTACTTTTCTATAGTAAATTTTTCAAAAAATAATTTTTTACTGTCGCAAATTTTAAATACGCCAGGTATTGCCTTTTCTATAGTAAATTATTCAAAAAATAATTTTCTACTGTCGCAAATTTTAATTGCGCCAGGGATTGCCTTTTCTATAGTAAATTATTCAAAAAATAATTTTCTACTGTCGCAAATTTTAATTGCGCCAGGGATTACCTTTTCTACAGTAAATTTTTCAAAATATTAATTTTTTACTGTCGAAAATTTTAATTACGCCAGGGATTGTCTTTTCTATAGTAAATTATTCAAAAAATAATTTTCTACTGTCGCAAATTTTAATTGCGCCAGGGATTGCCTTTTCTATAGTAAACTTTTCAAAAAATAATTTTCTACTGTCGCAAATTTTAATTGCGCCAGGGATTGCCTTTCTACAGTAAATTTTCAAAAAATAATTTTTTACTGTCGCAAATTGTAATTGCGCCAGGGATTACTTTTCTATAGTAAATTTTTCAAAAAATAATTTTTTACTGTCGCAAATTTTAATTGCGCCAGGGATTGCCTTTTCTATAGTAAACTTTTCAAAAAATAATTTTCTAATGTCGCAAATTTTAATTGCGCCAGGGATTGCCTTTCTACAGTAAATTTTTCAAAAAATAATTTTTTACTGTCGCAAATTGTAATTGCGCCAGGGATTACCTTTTCTATAGTAAATTTTTCAAAAAATAATTTTTTACTGTCGCAAATTTTAAATACGCCAGGGATTGCCTTTTCTATAGTAAATTATTCAAAAAATAATTTTCTACTGTCGCAAATTTTAAATGCGCCAGGGATTGCCTTTTCTATAGTAAATTATTCAAAAAATAATTTTCTACTGTCGCAAATTTTAATTACGCCAGGGATTGCCTTTTCTATAGTAAATTATTCAAAAAATAATTTTTTACTGTCGCAAATTTTAAATACGCCAGTGATTGCCTTTTCTATAGTAAATTATTCAAAAAATAATTTTTTACTGTCGCAAATTTTAAGTGCGCCAGGGATTGCCTTTTCTATAGTAAATTATTCAAAAAATAATTTTTTACTGTCGCAAATTTTAAATACGCCAGGGATTGCCTTTTCTATAGTAAATTATTCAAAAAATAATTTTCTACTGTCGCAAATTTTAATTACGCCAGGGATTGCCTTTTCTATAGTAAATTATTCAAAAAATAATTTTCAACTGTCGCAAATTTTAATTACGCCAGGGATTGCCATTTCTATAGTAAATTATTCAAAAAATAATTTTCTACTGTCGAAAATTTTAATTACGCCAGGGATTGCCTTTTCTATAGTAAATTATTCAAAAAATAATTTTCTACTGTAGCAAATTTTAATTGCGCCAGGGATTGCCTTTTCTACAGTAAATTTTGCAAAAAATAATTTTTTACTGTCGCAAATTTTAATAGCGCCAGGGATTGCCTTTTCTATAGTAAATTATTCAAAAAATAATTTTCAACTGTCGCAAATTTTAATTACGCCAGGGATTGTCTTTTCTATAGTAAATTATGCAAAAAATAATTTTTTACTGTCGCAAATTTCAAATCCGCCAGGTATTGCCTTTTCTATAGTAAATTATTCAAAAAATAATTTTTTACTATCGCAAGTTTTAATTGCGCCAGGGATTGCCTTTTCTACAGTAAATTTTGCAAAAAATAATTTTTTACTGTCGCAAATTTTAATTGCGCCAGGGATTGCCTTTTCTATAGTAAACTTTTCAAAAAATAATTTTCTACTGTCGCAAATTTTAACTGCGCCAGGGATTGCCTTTCTATAGTAAATTTTTCAAAAAATAATTTTTTACTGTCGCAAATTGTAATTGCGCCAGGGATTACCTTTTCTATAGTAAATTTTTCAAAAAATAATTTTTTACTGTCGCAAATTTTAAATACGCCAGGAATTGCCTTTTCTATAGTAAATTATTCAAAAAATAATTTTCTACTGTCGCAAATTTTAATTGCGCCAGGTATTGCCTTTTCTACAGTAAATTTTTCAAAATATTAATTTTTTACTGTCGAAAATTTTAATTACGCCAGGGGTTGTCTTTTCTATAGTAAATTATTCAAAAAATAATTTTCTACTGTCGCAAATTTTAATTACGCCAAGGATTGCCTTTTCTATAGTAAATTATTCAAAAAATAATTTTTTACTGTCGCAAATTTTAAATACGCCAGGGATTGCCTTTTCTATAGTAAATTATTCAAAAAATAATTTTCTACTGTCGCAAATTTTAAATACGCCAGGGATTGCCTTTTCTATAGTAAATTATTCAAAAAATAATTTTCTACTGTCGCAAATTTTAATTGCGCCAGGGATTGCCTTTTCTACAGTAAATTATTCAAAAAATAATTTTCTACTGTCGCAAATTTTAATTACGCCAGGGATTGCCTTTTCTACAGTAAATTTTTCAAAAATTAATTTTATACTGTAGCAAATTTTAAATACGCCAGGGATTGCCTTTTCTATAGTAAATTATTCAAAAAATAATTTTTTACTGTCGCAAATTTTAAATACGCCAGGGATTGCCTTTTCTATAGTGAATTATTCAAAAAATAATTTTCTTCTGTCGCAAATTTTAATTACGCCAGGGATTGCCTTTTCTATAGTAAATTATTCAAAAAATAATTTTTTACTGTCGCAAATTGTAATTGCGCCAGGGATTACCTTTTCTATAGTAAATTATTCAAAAAATAATTTTTTACTGTCGCAAATTTCAAATTCGCCAGGGATTGCCTTTTCTATAGTAAATTATTCAAAAAATAATTTTTTACTATCGCAAGTTTTAATTGCGCCAGGGATTGCCTTTTCTACAGTAAATTTTGCAAAAAATAATTTTTTACTGTCGCAAATTTTAATTGCGCCAGGGATTGCCTTTTCTATAGTAAATTATTCAAAAAATAATTTTTTACTGTCGCAAATTTTAATTACGCCAGGGATTGCCTTTTCTATAGTAAATTATTCAAAAAATAATTTTTTACTGTCGCAAATTTCAAATCCGCCAGGGATTGCCTTTTCTATAGTAAATTATTCAAAAAATAATTTTTTACTATCGCAAGTTTTAATTGCGCCAGGGATTGCCTTTTCTACAGTAAATTTTGCAAAAAATAATTTTTTACTGTCGCAAATTTTAATTGCGCCAGGGATTGCCTTTTCTATAGTAAACTTTTCAAAAAATAATTTTCTACTGTCGCAAATTTTAATTGCGCCAGGGATTGCCTTTCTGCAGTAAATTTTTCAAAAAATAATTTTTTACTGTCTCAAATTGTAATTCCGCCAAGGATTACCTTTTCTATAGTAAATTTTTCAAAAAATAATTTTTTACTGTCGCAAATTTTAAATACGCCAGGGATTGCCTTTTCTATAGTAAAATATTCAAAAAATAATTTTCTACTGTCGCAAATTTTAATTACGCCAGGGATTGCCTTTTCTATAGTAAAATATTCAAAAAATAATTTTCTACTGTCGCAAATTTTAATTGCGCCAGGGATTGCCTTTTCTACAGTAAATTTTTCAAAATATTAATTTTTTACTGTCGAAAATTTTAATTACGCCAGGGATTGTCTTTTCTATAGTAAATTATTCAAAAAATAATTTTCTACTGTCGCAAATTTTAATTACGCCAGGGATTGCCTTTTCTATAGTAAAATATTCAAAAAATAATTTTCTACTGTCGCAAATTTTAATTACGCCAGGGATTGCCTTTTCTATAGTAAATTATTCAAAAAATAATTTTCAACTGTCGCAAATTTTAATTACGCCAGGGATTGCCGTTTCTATAGTAAATTATTCAAAAAATAATTTTTTACTGTCGCAAATTGTAATTGCGCCACGGATTACCTTTTCTATAGTAAATATCTCACAAATTAATTTCTTACTGTCGCAAATTTTAAATACGCCAGGGATTGACTTTTCTATAGTAAATTATTCAAAAAATAATTTTTTACTGTCGCAAATTTTAATTGCGCCAGGGATTGCCTTTTCTACAGTAAATTATTCAAAAAATAATTTTTTAATGTCGCAAATTTTAATTGCGACAGGGATTGGCTTTTCTACAGTAAATTATTCAAAAAATAATTTTCTACTGTCGCAAATTTTAACTGCGCCAGGGATTGCCTTTTCTATAGTAAATTATTCAAAAAATAATTTTTTACTGTCGCAAATTTTAAGTGCGCCAGGGATTGCCTTTTCTATAGTAAATTATTCAAAAAATAATTTTTTACTGTCGCAAATTTTAAATACGCCAGGGATTGCCTTTTCTATAGTAAATTATTCAAAAAATAATTTTCTACTCTCGCAAATTTTAATTGCGCCAGGGATTGCCTTTCTACAGTAAATTTTTCAAAAAATAATTTTTTACTGTCGCAAATTGTAATTGCGCCAGGGATTACCTTATCTATAGTAAATTTTTCAAAAAATAATTTTTTACTGTCGCAAATTTTAAATACGCCAGGGATTGCCTTTTCTATAGTAAATTATTCAAAAAATAATTTTCTACTGTCGCAAATTTTAATTGCGCCAGGGATTGCCTTTTCTGTAGTAAATTATTCAAAAAATAATTTTCTACTGTTGCAAATTTTAATTGCGCCAGGGATTGCCTTTTCTACAGTAAATTTTTCAAAATATTAATTTTTTACTGTCGAAAATTTTAATTACGCCAGGGGTTGTCTTTTCTATAGTAAATTATTCAAAAAATAATTTTCTACTGTCGCAAATTTTAATTACGCCAAGGATTGCCTTTTCTATAGTAAATTATTCAAAAAATAATTTTTTACTGTCGCAAATTTTAAATACGCCAGGGATTGCCTTTTCTATAGTAAATTATTCAAAAAATAATTTTTTACTGTCGCAAATTTTAAGTGCGCCAGGGATTGCCTTTTCTATAGTAAATTATTCAAAAAATAATTTTTTACTGTCGCAAATTTTAAATACGCCAGGGATTGCCTTTTCTATAGTTAATTATTCAAAAAATAATTTTCTACTGTCGCAAATTTTAATTACGCCAGGGATTGCCTTTTCTATAGTAAATTATTCAAAAAATAATTTTCAACTGTCGCAAATTTTAATTACGCCAGGGATTGCCTTTTCTATAGTAAATTATTCAAAAAATAATTTTCTACTGTCGCAAATTTTAATTACGACAGGGATTGCCTTTTCTATAGTAAATTATTCAAAAAATAATTTTCAACTGTCGCAAATTTTAATTTCGCCAGGGATTGCCTTTTCTATAGTAAATTATTCAAAAAATAATTTTTTACTGTCGCAAATTGTAATTGCGCCAGGGATTACCTTTTCTATAGTAAATTTCTCACAAATTAATTTCTTACTGTCGCAAATTTTAAATACGCCAGGGATTGCCTTTTCTATAGTAAATTATTCAAAAAATAATTTTCAACTGTCGCAAATTTTAATTACGCCAGGGATTGCCTTTTTTATAGTAAATTATTCAAAAAATAATTTTCTACTGTCGCAAATTTTAATTACGACAGGGATTGCCTTTTCTATAGTAAATTATTCAAAAAATAATTTTCAACTGTCGCAAATTTTAATTTCGCCAGGGATTGCCTTTTCTATAGTAAATTATTCAAAAAATAATTTTTTACTGTCGCAAATTGTAATTGCGCCAGGGATTACCTTTTCTATAGTAAATTTCTCACAAATTAATTTCTTACTGTCGGAAATTTTAAATACGCCAGGGATTGCCTTTTCTATAGTAAATTATTCAAAAAATAATTTTTTACTGTCGCAAATTTTAATTGCGCCAGGGATTGCCTTTTCTACAGTAAATTATTCAAAAAATAATTTTTTACTGTCGCAAACTTTAATTGCGCCAGGGATTGCCTTTTCTACAGTAAATTATTCAAAGAATAATTTTTTACTGTCGCAAATTTTAAATACGCCAGGTATTGCCTTTTCTATAGTAAATTATTCAAAAAATAATATTTTACTGTCGCAAATTTCAAATACGCCAGGGATTGCCTTTTGTATAGTAAATTATTCAAAAAATAATTTTTTACTGTCGCAAATTTTAAATACGCCAGGGATTGCCTTTTCTATAGTAAATTATTCAAAAAATAATTTTCTACTGTCGCAAATTTTAATTACGCCAGGGATTGCCTTTTCTATAGTAAATTATTCAAAAAATAATTTTTTACTGTCGCAAATTGTAATTGCGCCAGGGATTACATTTTCTATAGTAAATTATTCAAAAAATAATTTTTTACTGTCGCAAATTTCAAATTCGCCAGGGATTGCCTTTTCTATAGTAAATTATTCAAAAAATAATTTTTTACTATCGCAAGTTTTAATTGCGCCAGGGATTGCCTTTTCTACAGTAAATTTTGCAAAAAATAATTTTTTACTGTCGCAAATTTTAATTGCGCCAGGGATTGCCTTTTCTATAGTAAATTATTCAAAAAATAATTTTCTACTGTCGCAAATTTTAATTACGCCAGGGATTGCCTTTTCTATAGTAAATTATTCAAAAAATAATTTTTTACTGTCGCAAATTTCAAATCCGCCAGGAATTGCCTTTTCTATAGTAAATTATTCAAAAAATAATTTTTTACTATCGCAAGTTTTAATTGCGCCAGGGATTGCCTTTTCTACAGTAAATTTTGCAAAAAATAATTTTTTTACTGTCGCAAATTTTAATTGCGCCAGGGATTGCCTTTTCTATAGTAAACTTTTCAAAAAATAATTTTCTACTGTCGCAAATTTTAATTGCGCCAGGGATTGCCTTTCTACAGTAAATTTTTCAAAAAATAATTTTTTACTGTCGCAAATTGTAATTGCGCCAGGGATTACTTTTCTATAGTAAATTTTTCAAAAAATAATTTTTTACTGTCGCAAATTTTAAATACGCCAGGGATTGCCTTTTCTATAGTAAATTATTCAAAAAATAATTTTCTACTGTCGCAAATTTTAATTGCGCCAGGGATTGCCTTTTCTATAGTAAATTATTCAAAAAATAATTTTCAACTGTCGCAAATTTTAATTACGCCAGGGATTGCCTTTTCTATAGTAAATTATTCAAAAAATAATTTTCTACTGTCGCAAATTTTAATTACGACAGGGATTGCCTTTTCTATAGTAAATTATTCAAAAAATAATTTTCAACTGTCGCAAATTTTAATTTCGCCAGGGATTGCCTTTTCTATAGTAAATTATTCAAAAAATAATTTTTTACTGTCGCAAATTGTAATTGCGCCAGGGATTACCTTTTCTATAGTAAATTTCTCACAAATTAATTTCTTACTGTCGGAAATTTTAAATACGCCAGGGATTGCCTTTTCTATAGTAAATTATTCAAAAAATAATTTTCTACTCTCGCAAATTTTAAATACGCCAGGGATTGCCTTTTCTATAGTAAATTATTCAAAAAATAATTTTCTACTGTCGCAAATTTTAATTGCGCCAGGGATTGCCTTTTCTACAGTAAATTATTCAAAAAATAATTTTCTACTGTCGCAAATTTTAATTACGCCAGGGATTGCCTTTTCTACAGTAAATTTTTCAAAAATTAATTTTATACTGTCGCAAATTTTAAATACGCCAGGGATTGCCTTTTCTGTAGTAAATTATTCAAAAAATAATTTTTTACTGTCGCAAATTTTAAATACGCCAGGGATTGCCTTTTCTATAGTAAATTATTCAAAAAATAATTTTCTACTGTCGCAAATTTTAATTACGCCAGGGATTGCCTTTTCTATAGTAAATTATTCAAAAAATAATTTTTTACTGTCGCAAATTGTAATTGCGCCAGGGATTACCTTTTCTATAGTAAATTATTCAAAAAATAATTTTTTACTGTCGCAAATTTCAAATTCGCCAGGGATTGCCTTTTCTATAGTAAATTATTCAAAAAATAATTTTTTACTATCGCAAGTTTTAATTGCGCCAGGGATTGCCTTTTCTACAGTAAATTTTGCAAAAAATAATTTTTTACTGTCGCAAATTTTAATTGCGCCAGGGATTGCCTTTTCTATAGTAAATTATTCAAAAAATAATTTTCTACTGTCGCAAATTTTAATTACGCCAGGGATTGCCTTTTCTATAGTAAATTATTCAAAAAATAATTTTTTACTGTCGCAAATTTCAAATCCGCCAGGGATTGCCTTTTCTATAGTAAATTATTCAAAAAATAATTTTTTACTATCGCAAGTTTTAATTGCGCCAGGGATTGCCTTTTCTACAGTAAATTTTGCAAAAAATAATTTTTTACTGTCGCAAATTTTAATTGCGCCAGGGATTGCCTTTTCTATAGTAAACTTTTCAAAAAATAATTTTCTACTGTCGCAAATTTTAATTGCGCCAGGGATTGCCTTTCTACAGTAAATTTTTCAAAAAATAATTTTTTACTGTCGCAAATTGTAATTGCGCCAGGGATTACTTTTCTATAGTAAATTTTTCAAAAAATAATTTTTTACTGTCGCAAATTTTAAATACGCCAGGGATTGCCTTTTCTATAGTAAATTATTCAAAAAATAATTTTCTACTGTCGCAAATTTTAATTGCGCCAGGGATTGCCTTTTCTATAGTAAATTATTCAAAAAATAATTTTCTACTGTCGCAAATTTTAATTGCGCCAGGGATTACCTTTTCTACAGTAAATTTTTCAAAATATTAATTTTTTACTGTCGAAAATTTTAATTACGCCAGGGATTGTCTTTTCTATAGTAAATTATTCAAAAAATAATTTTCTACTGTCGCAAATTTTAATTACGCCAGGGATTGCCTTTTATATAGTAAATTATTCAAAAAATAATTTTCTACTGTCGCAAATTTTAATTACGCCAGGGATTGCCTTTTCTATAGTAAATTATTCAAAAAATAATTTTCAACTGTCGCAAATTTTAATTACGCCAGGGATTGCCTTTTCTATAGTAAATTATTCAAAAAATAATTTTTTACTGTCGCAAATTGTAATTGCGCCAGGGATTACCTTTTCTATAGTAAATTATTCAAAAAATAATTTTCTACTGTCGCAAATTTTAACTGCGCCAGGGATTGCCTTTTCTATAATAAATTATTCAAAAAATAATTTTTTACTGTCGCAAATTTTAAATACGCCAGGGATTGCCTTTTCTATAGTAAATTATTCAAAAAATAATTTTTTACTGTCGCAAATTTTAAATACGCCAGGGATTGCCTTTTCTATAGTAAATTATTCAAAAAATAATTTTCTACTGTCGCAAATTTTAGTTACGCCAGGGATTGACTTTTCTATAGTAAATTATTCAAAAAATAATTTTTTACTGTCGCAAGTTTTAATTGCGCCAGGGATTGCCTTTTCTACAGTAAATTATTCAAAAAATAATTTTTTAATGTCGCAAATTTTAACTGCGCCAGGGATTGCCTTTTCTATAGTAAATTATTCAAAAAATAATTTTTTACTGTCGCCAATTTTAAATACGCCAGGGATTGCTTTTTCTATAGTAAATTATTCAAAAAATAATTTTCTACTGTCGCAAATTTTAAATACGCCAGGGATTGCCTTTTCTATAGTAAATTATTCAAAAAATAATTTTCTACTGTCGCAAATTTTAATTGCGCCAGGGATTGCCTTTTCTACAGTAAATTATTCAAAAAATAATTTTCTACTGTCGCAAATTTTAATTGCGCCAGGGATTGCCTTTTCTACAGTAAATTTTTCAAAAATTAATTTTATACTGTCGCAAATTTTAAATACGCCAGGGATTGCCTTTTCTATAGTAAATTATTCAAAAAATAATTTTTTACTGTCGCAAATTTTAAATACGCCAGGGATTACCTTTTCTATAGTAAATTATTCAAAAAATAATTTTCTACTGTCGCAAATTTTAATTACGCCAGGGATTGCCTTTTCTATAGTAAATTATTCAAAAAATAATTTTTTACTGTCGCAAATTGTAATTGCGCCAGGGATTACCTTTTCTATAGTAAATTTCTCACAAATTAATTTCTTACTGTCGCAAATTTTAAATACGCCAGGGATTGCCTTTTCTATAGTAAATTATTCAAAAAATAATTTTTTACTGTCGCAAATTTTAATTGCGCCAGGGATTGCCTTTTCTACAGTAAATTATTCAAAAAATAATTTTTTACTGTCGCAAATTTTAATTACGCCAGGGATTGCCTTTTCTACAGTAAATTATTCAAAAAATAATTTTTTACTGTCGCAAATTTTTAATACGCCAGGGATTGCCTTTTCTATAGTAAATTATTCAAAAAATAATTTTTTACTGTCGCAAATTTTAAATACGCCAGGGATTGCCTTTTCTATAGTAAATTATTCAAAAAATAATTTTCTACTGTCGCAAATTTTAATTACGCCAGGGATTGACTTTTCTATAGTAAATTATTCAAAAAATAATTTTTTACTGTCGCAAATTTTAATTGCGCCAGGGATTGCCTTTTCTACAGTAAATTATTCAAAAAATTATTTTTTAATGTCGCAAATTTTAATTGCGCCAGGGATTGGCTTTTCTACAGTAAATTATTCAAAAAATAATTTTCTACTGTCGCAAATTTTAACTGCGCCAGGGATTGCCTTTTCTATAGTAAATTATTCAAAAAATAATTTTTTACTGTCGCCAATTTTAAATACGCCAGGGATTGCTTTTTCTATAGTAAATTATTCAAAAAATAATTTGCTACTGTCGCAAATTTTAAATACGCCAGGGATTGCCTTTTCTATAGTAAATTATTCAAAAAATAATTTTCTACTGTCGCAAATTTTAATTGCGCCAGGGATTGCCTTTTCTACAGTAAATTATTCAAAAAATAATTTTCTACTGTCGCAAATTTTAATTGCGCCAGGGATTGCCTTTTCTACAGTAAACTTTTCAAAAATTAATTTTATACTGTCGCAAATTTTAAATACGCCAGGGATTGCCTTTTCTATAGTAAATTATTCAAAAAATAATTTTATACTGTCGCAAATTTTAAATACGCCAGGGATTACCTTTTCTATAGTAAATTATTCAAAAAATAATTTTCTACTGTCGCAAATTTTAATTACGCCAGGGATTGCCTTTTCTATAGTAAATTATTCAAACAATAATTTTTTACTGTCGCAAATTGTAATTGCGCCAGGGATTACCTTTTCTATAGTAAATTTCTCACAAATTAATTTCTTACTGTCGCAAATTTTAAATACGCCAGGGATTGCCTTTTCTATAGTAAATTATTCAAAAAATAATTTTTTACTGTCGCAAATTTTAATTGCGCCAGGGATTGCCTTTTCTACAGTAAATTATTCAAAAAATAATTTTTTACTGTCGCAAATTTTAATTACGCCAGGGATTGCCTTTTCTACAGTAAATTATTCAAAAAATAATTTTCTACTGTCGCAAATTTTAATTGCGACAGGGATTGCCTTTTCTACAGTAAATTATTCAAAAAAATATTTTTTACTGTCGCTAATTTTAAATACGCCAGGGATTGCCTTTTCTATAGTAAATTATTCAAAAAATAATTTTTTACTGTCGCAAATTTTAAATACGCCAGGGATTGCCTTTTCTATAGTAAATTATTCAAAAAATAATTTTTTACTGTCGCAAATTTTAAATACGCCAGGGATTGCCTTTTCTATAGTAAATTATTCAAAAAATAATTTTTTACTGTCGCAAATTTCAAATCCGCCAGGGATTGCCTTTTCTATAGTAAATTATTCAAAAAATAATTTTTTACTATCGCAAGTTTTAATTGCGCCAGGGATTGCCTTTTCTACAGTAAATTTTGCAAAAAATAATTTTTTACTGTCGCAAATTTTAATTGCGCCAGGGATTGCCTTTTCTATAGTAAACTTTTCAAAAAATAATTTTCTACTGTCGCAAATTTTAATTGCGCCAGGGATTGCCTTTCTACAGTAAATTTTTCAAAAAATAATTTTTTACTGTCGCAAATTGTAATTGCGCCAGGGATTACTTTTCTATAGTAAATTTTTCAAAAAATAATTTTTTACTGTCGCAAATTTTAAATACGCCAGGGATTGCCTTTTCTATAGTAAATTATTCAAAAAATAATTTTCTACTGTCGCAAATTTTAATTGCGCCAGGGATTGCCTTTTCTATAGTAAATTATTCAAAAAATAATTTTCTACTGTCGCAAATTTTAATTGCGCCAGGGATTACCTTTTCTACAGTAAATTTTTCAAAATATTAATTTTTTACTGTCGAAAATTTTAATTACGCCAGGGATTGTCTTTTCTATAGTAAATTATTCAAAAAATAATTTTCTACTGTCGCAAATTTTAATTACGCCAGGGATTGCCTTTTATATAGAAAATTATTCAAAAAATAATTTTCTACTGTCGCAAATTTTAATTACGCCAGGGATTGCCTTTTCTATAGTAAATTATTCAAAACATAATTTTCAACTGTCGCAAATTTTAATTACGCCAGGGATTGCCTTTTCTATAGTAAATTATTCAAAAAATAATTTTTTACTGTCGCAAATTGTAATTGCGCCAGGGATTACCTTTTCTATAGTAAATTATTCAAAAAATAATTTTCTACTGTCGCAAATTTTAACTGCGCCAGGGATTGCCTTTTCTATAATAAATTATTCAAAAAATAATTTTTTACTGTCGCAAATTTTAAATACGCCAGGGATTGCCTTTTCTATAGTAAATTATTCAAAAAATATTTTTTTACTGTCGCAAATTTTAAATACGCCAGGGATTGCCTTTTCTATAGTAAATTATTCAAAAAATAATTTTCTACTGTCGCAAATTTTAATTACGCCAGGGATTGACTTTTCTATAGTAAATTATTCAAAAAATAATTTTTTTACTGTCGCAAGTTTTAATTGCGCCAGGGAATTGCCTTTTCTACAGTAAATTATTCAAAAAATAATTTTTTAATGTCGCAAATTTTAACTGCGCCAGGGATTGCCTTTTCTATAGTAAATTATTCAAAAAATAATTTTTTACTGTCGCCAATTTATACGCCAGGGATTGCTTTTTCTATAGTAAATTATTCAAAAAATAATTTTCTACTGTCGCAAATTTAAATACGCCAGGGATTGCCTTTTCTATAGTAAATTATTCAAAAAATAATTTTCTACTGTCGCAAATTTTAATTGCGCCAGGGATTGCCTTTTCTACAGTAAATTATTCAAAAAATAATTTTCTACTGTCGCAATTTTAATTGCGCCAGGGATTGCCTTTTCTACAGTAAATTTTTCAAAAATTAATTTTATACTGTCGCAAATTTTAAATACGCCAGGGATTGCCCTTTTCTATAGTAAATTATTCAAAAAATAATTTTTTACTGTCGCAAATTTTAAATACGCCAGGGATTGCCTTTTCTATAGTTAAATTATTCAAAAAATAATTTTTTACTGTCGCAAATTTTAAATACGCCAGGGATTGCCTTTTCTATAGTAAATTATTCAAAAAATAATTTTCTACTGTCGCAAATTTTAATTACGCCAGGGATTGACTTTTCTATAGTAAATTATTCAAAAAATAATTTTTTACTGTCGCAAGTTTTAATTGCGCCAGGGATTGCCTTTTCTACAGTAAATTATTCAAAAAATAATTTTTTAATGTCGCAAATTTTAACTGCGCCAGGGATTGCCTTTTCTATAGTAAATTATTCAAAAAAATAATTTTTTACTGTCGCCAATTTTTAAATACGCCAGGGATTGCTTTTTCTATAGTAAATTATTCAAAAAATAATTTTCTACTGTCGCAAATTTTAATTACGCCAGGGATTGCCTTTTATATAGAAAATTATTCAAAAAATAATTTTCTACTGTCGCAAATTTTAATTACGCCAGGGATTGCCTTTTATATAGAAAATTATTCAAAAAATAATTTTCTACTTGTCGCAAATTTTAATTACGCCAGGATTGCCTTTTCTATAGTAAATTATTCAAAACATAATTTTCAACTGTCGCAAATTTTAATTACGCCAGGGATTGCCTTTTCTATAGTAAATTATTCAAAAAATAATTTTTTACTGTCGCAAATTGTAATTGCGCCAGGGATTACCGTTTCTATAGGTAAATTATTCAAAAAATAATTTTCTACTGTCGCAAATTTTAACTGCGCCAGGGATT
>CAWVNZ010001528.1:0-40468 GCA_963930735.1 Dioctria linearis
AGTATAAAATTATTTTTTGAATAATTTACTATAGAAAAGGCAATCCCTGGCGCAATTAAAATTTGCGACAGTAAAAAATTATTTTTTGAATAATTTACTATAGAAAAGGCAATCCCTGGCGTAATTAAAATTTGCGACAGTATTAAATTATTTTTTGAATAATTTACTATAGAAAAGGCAATCCCTGGCGTATTTAAAATTTGCGACAGTAGAAAATTATT
Source organism: Dioctria linearis (assembly GCA_963930735.1). Lineage (NCBI taxonomy): Eukaryota > Metazoa > Arthropoda > Insecta > Diptera > Asilidae > Dioctria > Dioctria linearis. Next base: position 222 of record CAWVNZ010001528.1, read on the forward strand.
TTTTGAATAATTTACCTGGCGAAATTGAAATTTGCGACAGTAAAAAATTATTTTTTGAATAATTTACTATAGAAAAGGCAATCCCTGGCGCAATTAAAATTTGCGACAGTAGAAAATTATTTTTGAATAATTTACTATAGAAAAGGCAATCCCTGGCGTAATTAAAATTTGCGACAGTATTAAATTATTTTTTGAATAATTTACTATAGAAAAGGCAATCCCTGGCGTATTTAAAATTTGCGACAGTAAAAAATTATTTTTTGAATAATTTACTATAGAAAAGGCAATCCCTGGGATATTTAAAATTTGCGACAGTAAAAAATTAATTTGTGAGAAATTTACTATAGAAAAGGCAATCCCTGGCGCAATTAAAATTTGCGACAGTAAAAAATTATTTTTTGAATAATTTACTATAGAAAAGGCAATCCCTGGCGTAATCAAAATTTGCGACAGTAGAAAATTATTTTTTGAATTATTTACCTGGCGAATTGAAATTTGCGACAGTAAAAAATTATTTTTTGAATAATTTACTATAGGAAAGGCAATCCCTGGGATATTTAAAATTTGCGACAGTAGAAAATTATTTTTTGAATAATTTACTATAGAAAAGGCAATCCCTGGCGCAATTAAAATTTGCGACAGTAAAATATTATTTTTTGAATAATTTACTATAGAAAAGGCAATCCCTGGCGTAATTAAAATTTGCGACAGTAAAAAATAATTTTTTGAATAATTTACTATAGAAAAGGCAATCCCTGGCGTAATCAAAATTTGCGACAGTAGAAAATTATTTTTTGAATAATTTACCTGGCGAATTGAAATTTGCGACAGTAAAAAATTATTTTTTGAATAATTTACTATAGGAAAGGCAATCCCTGGGATATTTAAAATTTGCGACAGTAGAAAATTATTTTTTGAATAATTTACTATAGAAAAGGCAATCCCTGGCGCAAATAAAATTTGCGACAGTAAAAAATTATTTTTTGAATAATTTACTATAGAAAAGGCAATCCCTGGCGTAATCAAAATTTGCGACAGTAGAAAATTATTTTTTGAATAATTTACCTGGCGAATTGAAATTTGCGACAGTAAAAAATTATTTTTTGAATAATTTACTATAGGAAAGGCAATCCCTGGGATATTTAAAATTTGCGACAGTAGAAAATTATTTTTTGAATAATTTACTATAGAAAAGGCAATCCCTGGCGCAATTAAAATTTGCGACAGTAAAATATTATTTTTTGAATAATTTACTATAGAAAAGGCAATCCCTGGCGTAATTAAAATTTGCGACAGTAAAAAATAATTTTTTGAATAATTTACTATAGAAAAGGCAATCCCTGGCGTAATCAAAATTTGCGACAGTAGAAAATTATTTTTTGAATAATTTACTATAGAAAAGGCAATCCCTGGCGCAATTAAAATTTGCGACAGTAAAAAATTATTTTTTGAATAATTTACTATAGAAAAGGCAATCCCTGGCGTAATTAAAATTTGCGACAGTATTAAATTATTTTTTGAATAATTTACTATAGAAAAGGCAATCCCTGGCGTATTTAAAATTTGCGACAGTAGAAAATTATTTTTTGAATAATTTACCTGGCGAAATTGAAATTTGCGACAGTAAAAAATTATTTTTTGAATAATTTACTACAGAAAAGGCAATCCCTGGCGCAATTAAAATTTGCGACAGTAGAAAATTATTTTTTGAATAATTTACTATAGAAAAGGCAATCCCTGGCGTAATTAAAATTTGCGACAGTATTAAATTATTTTTTGAATAATTTACTATAGAAAAGGCAATCCCCGGCGTATTTAAAATTTGCGACAGTAAAAAATTATTTTTTGAATAATTTACTATAGGAAAGGCAATCCCTGGGATATTTAAAATTTGCGACAGTAGAAAATTATTTTTTGAATAATTTACTATAGGAAAGGCAATCCCTGGGATATTTAAAATTTGCGACAGTAGAAAATTATTTTTTGAATAATTTACTATAGAAAAGGCAATCCCTGGCGTAGTTAAAATTTGCGACAGTAAAAAATTATTTTTAATAATTTACTATAGAAAAGGCAATCCCTGGCGCAATTAAAATTTGCGACAGTAAAATATTATTTTTTGAATAATTTACTATAGAAAAGGCAATCCCTGGCGTAATTAAAATTTGCGACAGTAGAAAATTATTTTTTGAATAATTTACCTGGCGAAATTGAATTTTCGACAGTAAAAAATTATTTTTTGAATAATTTACTATAGAAAAGGCAATCCCTGGCGCAATTAAAATTTGCGACAGTAGAAAATTATTTTTTGAATAATTTACTATAGAAAAGGCAATCCCTGGCGCAATTAAAATTTGCGACAGTAGAAAATTATTTTTTGAATAATTTACTATAGAAAAGGCAATCCCTGGCGTAATTAGAATTTGCGACAGTATAAAATTATTTTTTGAATAATTTACTATAGAAAAGGCAATCCCTGGCGCAATTAAAATTTGCGACAGTAAAAAATTATTTTTTGAATAATTTACTATAGAAAAGGCAATCCCTGGCGTAATCAAAATTTGCGACAGTATTAAATTATTTTTTGAATAATTTACTATAGAAAAGGCAATCCCTGGCGTATTTAAAATTTGCGACCGTAAAAAATTATTTTTTGAATAATTTACTATAGAAAAGGCAATCCCTGGGATATTTAAAATTTGCGACAGTAAAAAATTAATTTGTGAGAAATTTACTATAGAAAAGGCAATCCCTGGCGCAATTAAAATTTGCGACAGTAAAAAATTATGTTTTGAATAATTTACTATAGAAAAGGCAATCCCTGGCGTAGTTAAAATTTGCGACAGTATAAAATTATTTTTTGAAAAATTTACTATAGAAAAGGCAATCCCTGGCGTAATTAAAATTTGCGACAGTAGAAAATTATTTTTTGAATATTTTACTATAGAAAAGGCAATCCCTGGCGAATTGAAATTTGCGACAGTAAAAAATTATTTTTTGAATAATTTACTATAGGAAAGGCAATCCCTGGGATATTTAAAATTTGCGACAGTAGAAAATTATTTTTTGAATAATTTACTATAGAAAAGGCAATCCCTGGGATATTTAAAATTTGCGACAGTAAAAAATTAATTTGTGAGAAATTTACTATAGAAAAGGCAATCCCTGGCGCAATTAAAATTTGCGACAGTAAAAAATTATGTTTTGAATAATTTACTATAGAAAAGGCAATCCCTGGCGTAGTTAAAATTTGCGACAGTATAAAATTATTTTTGAATAATTTACTATAGAAAAGGCAATCCCTGGCGTAATTAAAATTTGCGACAGTAGAAAATTATTTTTTGAATAATTTACTATAGAAAAGGCAATCCCTGGCGTAATTAAAATTTGCGACAGTATAAAATTATTTTTTGAATAATTTGCTATAGAAAAGGCAATCCCTGGCGTATTTAAAATTTGCGACAGTAGAAAATTATTTTTGAATAATTTACTATAGAAAAGGCAATCCCTGGCGTAATTAAAATTTGCGACAGTATTAAATTATTTTTTGAATAATTTACTATAGAAAAGGCAATCCCTGGCGTATTTAAAATTTGCGACAGTAAAAAATTATTTTTTGAATAATTTACTATAGAAAAGGCAATCCCTGGGATATTTAAAATTTGCGACAGTAAAAAATTAATTTGTGAGAAATTTACTATAGAAAAGGCAATCCCTGGCGCAATTAAAATTTGCGACAGTAAAAAATTATTTTTTGAATAATTTACTATAGAAAAGGCAATCCCTGGCGTAATCAAAATTTGCGACAGTAGAAAATTATTTTTGAATAATTTACCTGGCGAATTGAAATTTGCGACAGTAAAAAATTATTTTTTGAATAATTTACTATAGGAAAGGCAATCCCTGGGATATTTAAAATTTGCGACAGTAAAAAATAATTTTTTGAATAATTTACTATAGAAAAGGCAATCCCTGGCGTAATCAAAATTTGCGACAGTAGAAAATTATTTTTTGAATAATTTACCTGGCGAATTGAAATTTGCGACAGTAAAAAATTATTTTTTGAATAATTTACTATAGGAAAGGCAATCCCTGGGATATTTAAAATTTGCGACAGTAGAAAATTATTTTTTGAATAATTTACTATAGAAAAGGCAATCCCTGGCGCAATTAAAATTTGCGACAGTAAAAAATTATTTTTTGAATAATTTACTATAGAAAAGGCAATCCCTGGCGTAATCAAAATTTGCGACAGTAGAAAATTATTTTTTGAATAATTTACCTGGCGAATTGAAATTTGCGACAGTAAAAAATTATTTTTTGAATAATTTACTATAGGAAAGGCAATCCCTGGGATATTTAAAATTTGCGACAGTAGAAAATTATTTTTTGAATAATTTACTATAGAAAAGGCAATCCCTGGCGCAATTAAAATTTGCGACAGTAAAATATTATTTTTTGAATAATTTACTATAGAAAAGGCAATCCCTGGCGTAATTAAAATTTGCGACAGTAAAAAATAATTTTTTGAATAATATACTATAGAAAAGGCAATCCCTGGCGTAATCAAAATTTGCGACAGTAGAAAATTATTTTTTGAATAATTTACCTGGCGAATTGAAATTTGCGACAGTAAAAAATTATTTTTTGAATAATTTACTATAGGAAAGGCAATCCCTGGGATATTTAAAATTTGCGACAGTAGAAAATTATTTTTTGAATAATTTACTATAGAAAAGGCAATCCCTGGCGTAGTTAAAATTTGCGACAGTAAAAAATTATTTTTTGAATAATTTACTATAGAAAAGGCAATCCCTGGCGCAATTAAAATTTGCGACAGTAAAATATTATTTTTTGAATAATTTACTATAGAAAAGGCAATCCCTGGCGTAATTAAAATTTGCGACAGTAGAAAATTATTTTTTGAATAATTTACCTGGCGAAATTGAAATTTGCGACAGTAAAAAATTACTTTTTGAATAATTTACTATAGAAAAGGCAATCCCTGGCGCAATTAAAATTTGCGACAGTAGAAAATTATTTTTTGAATAATTTACTATAGAAAAGGCAATCCCTGGCGTAATCAAAATTTGCGACAGTAGAAAATTATTTTTTGAATAATTTACCTGGCGAATTGAAATTTGCGACAGTAAAAAATTATTTTTTGAATAATTTACTATAGGAAAGGCAATCCCTGGGATATTTAAAATTTGCGACAGTAGAAAATTATTTTTTGAATAATTTACTATAGAAAAGGCAATCCCTGGGATATTTAAAATTTGCGACAGTAAAAAATTAATTTGTGAGAAATTTACTATAGAAAAGGCAATCCCTGGCGCAATTAAAATTTGCGACAGTAAAAAATTACGTTTTGAATAATTTACTATAGAAAAGGCAATCCCTGGCGTAGTTAAAATTTGCGACAGTAAAAAATTATTTTTTGAATAATTTACTATAGGAAAGGCAATCCCTGGGATATTTAAAATTTGCGACAGTAGAAAATTATTTTTTGAATAATTTACTATAGAAAAGGCAATCCCTGGGATATTTAAAATTTGCGACAGTAAAAAATTAATTTGTGAGAAATTTACTATAGAAAAGGCAATCCCTGGCGCAATTAAAATTTGCGACAGTAAAAAATTATGTTTTGAATAATTTACTATAGAAAAGGCAATCCCTGGCGTAGTTAAAATTTGCGACAGTATAAAATTATTTTTTGAATAATTTACTATAGAAAAGGCAATCCCTGGCGTAATTAAAATTTGCGACAGTAGAAAATTATTTTTTGAATAATTTACTATAGAAAAGGCAATCCCTGGCGTAATTAAAATTTGCGACAGTATAAAATTATTTTTTGAATAATTTGCTATAGAAAAGGCAATCCCTGGCGTAATTAAAATTTGCGACAGTAGAAAATTATTTTTTGAATAATTTACTATAGAAAAGGCAATCCCTGGCGTAATTAAAATTTGCGACAGTATTAAATTATTTTTTGAATAATTTACTATAGAAAAGGCAATCCCTGGCGTATTTATAATTTGCGACAGTAAAAAATTATTTTTTGAATAATTTACTATAGAAAAGGCAATCCCTGGGATATTTAAAATTTGCGACAATAAAAAATTAATTTGTGAGAAATTTACTATAGAAAAGGCAATCCCTGGCGCAATTAAAATTTGCGACAGTAAAAAATTATTTTTTGAATAATTTACTATAGAAAAGGCAATCCCTGGCGTAATCAAAATTTGCGACAGTAGAAAATTATTTTTTGAATAATTTACCTGGCGAATTGAAATTTGCGACAGTAAAAAATTATTTTTTGAATAATTTACTATAGGAAAGGCAATCCCTGGGATATTTAAAATTTGCGACAGTAGAAAATTATTTTTTGAATAATTTACTATAGAAAAGGCAATCCCTGGCGCAATTAAAATTTGCGACAGTAAAATATTATTTTTTGAATAATTTACTATAGAAAAGGCAATCCCTGGCGTAATTAAAATTTGCGACAGTAAAAAATAATTTTTTGAATAATTTACTATAGAAAAGGCAATCCCTGGCGTAATCAAAATTTGCGACAGTAGAAAATTATTTTTTGAATAATTTACCTGGCGAATTGAAATTTGCGACAGTAAAAAATTATTTTTTGAATAATTTACTATAGGAAAGGCAATCCTTGGGATATTTAAAATTTGCGACAGTAGAAAATTATTTTTTGAATAATTTACTATAGAAAAGGCAATCCCTGGCGCAATTAAAATTTGCGACAGTAAAAAATTATTTTTTGAATAATTTACTATAGAAAAGGCAATCCCTGGCGTAATCAAAATTTGCGACAGTAGAAAATTATTTTTTGAATAATTTACCTGGCGAATTGAAATTTGCGACAGTAAAAAATTATTTTTTGAATAATTTACTATAGGAAAGGCAATCCCTGGGATATTTAAAATTTGCGACAGTAGAAAATTATTTTTTGAATAATTTACTATAGAAAAGGCAATCCCTGGCGCAATTAAAATTTGCGACAGTAAAATATTATTTTTTGAATAATTTACTATAGAAAAGGCAATCCCTGGCGTAATTAAAATTTGCGACAGTAAAAAATAATTTTTTGAATAATTTACTATAGAAAAGGCAATCCCTGGCGTAATCAAAATTTGCGACAGTAGAAAATTATTTTTTGAATAATTTACCTGGCGAATTGAAATTTGCGACAGTAAAAAATTATTTTTTGAATAATTTACTATAGGAAAAGCAATCCCTGGGATATTTAAAATTTGCGACAGTAGAAAATTATTTTTTGAATAATTTACTATAGAAAAGGCAATCCCTGGCGTAGTTAAAATTTGCGACAGTAAAAAATTATTTTTTGAATAATTTACCTGGCGAATTGAAATTTGCGACAGTAAAAAATTATTTTTTGAATAATTTACTATAGGAAAGGCAATCCCTGGGATATTTAAAATTTGCGACAGTAGAAAATTATTTTTTGAGTAATTTACTATAGAAAAGGCAATCCCTGGGATATTTAAAATTTGCTACAGTAAAAAATTAATTTGTGAGAAATTTACTATAGAAAAGGCAATCCCTGGCGCAATTAAAATTTGCGACAGTAAAAAATTATGTTTTGAATAATTTACTATAGCAAAGGCAATCCCTGGCGTAGTTAAAATTTGCGACAGTATAAAATTATTTTTTGAATAATTTACTATAGAAAAGGCAATCCCTGGCGTAATTAAAATTTGCGACAGTAGAAAATTATTTTTTGAATAATTTACTATAGAAAAGGCAATCCCTGGCGTAATTAAAATTTGCGACAGTAGAAAATTATTTTTTGAATAATTTACTATAGAAAAGGCAATCCCTGGCGTAATTAAAATTTGCGACAGTAGAAAATTATTTTTTGAATAATTTACTATAGAAAAGGCAATCCCTGGCGTAATTAAAATTTGCGACAGTATTAAATTATTTTTTGAATAATTTACTATAGAAAAGGCAATCCCTGGCGTATTTAAAATTTGCGACAGTAAAAAATTATTTTTTGAATAATTTACTATAGAAAAGGCAATCCCTGGGATATTTAAAATTTGCGACAGTAAAAAATTAATTTGTGAGAAATTTACTATAGAAAAGGCAATCCCTGGCGCAATTAAAATTTGCGACAGTAAAAAATTATTTTTTGAATAATTTACTATAGAAAAGGCAATCCCTGGCGTAATCAAAATTTGCGACAGTAGAAAATTATTTTTTGAATAATTTACCTGGCGAATTGAAATTTGCGACAGTAAAAAATTATTTTTTGAATAATTTACTATAGGAAAGGCAATCCCTGGGATATTTAAAATTTGCGACAGTAGAAAATTATTTTTTGAATAATTTACTATAGAAAAGGCAATCCCTGGCGCAATTAAAATTTGCGACAGTAAAATATTATTTTTTGAATAATTTACTATAGAAAAGGCAATCCCTGGCGTAATTAAAATTTGCGACAGTAAAAAATAATTTTTTGAATAATTTACTATAGAAAAGGCAATCCCTGGCGTAATCAAAATTTGCGACAGTAGAAAATTATTTTTTGAATAATTTACCTGGCGAATTGAAATTTGCGACAGTAAAAAATTATTTTTTGAATAATTTACTATAGGAAAGGCAATCCCTGGGATATTTAAAATTTGCGACAGTAGAAAATTATTTTTTGAATAATTTACTATAGAAAAGGCAATCCCTGGCGCAATTAAAATTTGCGACAGTAAAATATTATTTTTTGAATAATTTACTATAGAAAAGGCAATCCCTGGCGTAATTAAAATTTGCGACAGTAAAAAATAATTTTTTGAATAATTTACTATAGAAAAGGCAATCCCTGGCGTAATCAAAATTTGCGACAGTAGAAAATTATTTTTTGAATAATTTACCTGGCGAATTGAAATTTGCGACTGTAAAAAATTATTTTTTGAATAATTTACTATAGGAAAGGCAATCCCTGGGATATTTAAAATTTGCGACAGTAGAAAATTATTTTTTGAATAATTTACTATAGAAAAGGCAATCCCTGGCGCAATTAAAATTTGCGACAGTAAAAAATTATTTTTTGAATAATTTACTATAGAAAAGGCAATCCCTGGCGTAATCAAAATTTGCGACAGTAGAAAATTATTTTTTGAATAATTTACCTGGCGAATTGAAATTTGCGACAGTAAAAAATTATTTTTTGAATAATTTACTACAGGAAAGGCAATCCCTGGGATATTTAAAATTTGCGACAGTAGAAAATTATTTTTTGAATAATTTACTATAGAAAAGGCAATCCCTGGCGCAATTAAAATTTGCGACAGTAAAATATTATTTTTTGAATAATTTACTATAGAAAAGGCAATCCCTGGCGTAATTAAAATTTGCGACAGTAAAAAATAATTTTTTGAATAATTTACTATAGAAAAGGCAATCCCTGGCGTAATCAAAATTTGCGACAGTAGAAAATTATTTTTTGAATAATTTACTATAGAAAAGGCAATCCCGGGCGTAATTAAAATTTGCGACAGTAGAAAATTATTTTTTGAATAATTTACTATAGAAAAGGCAATCCCTGGCGTAATCAAAATTTGCGACAGTAGAAAATTATTTTTTGAATAATTTACCTGGCGAATTGAAATTTGCGACAGTAAAAAATTATTTTTTGAATAATTTACTATAGGAAAGGCAATCCCTGGGATATTTAAAATTTGCGACAGTAGAAAATTATTTTTTGAATAATTTACTATAGAAAAGGCAATCCCTGGCGCAATTAAAATTTGCGACAGTATAAAATTATTTTTTGAATAATTTACTATAGAAAAGGCAATCCCTGGCGTAATTAAAATTTGCGACAGTAGAAAATTATTTTTTGAATAATTTACTATAGAAAAGGCAATCCCTGGCGTAATTAAAATTTGCGACAGTAGAAAATTATTTTTTGAATAATTTACTATAGAAAAGGCAATCCCTGGCGTAATCAAAATTTGCGACAGTAGAAAATTATTTTTTGAATAATTTACCTGGCGAATTGAAATTTGCGACAGTAAAAAATTATTTTTTGAATAATTTACTATAGGAAAGGCAATCCCTGGGATATTTAAAATTTGCGACAGTAGAAAATTATTTTTTGAATAATTTACTATAGAAAAGGCAATCCCTGGCGCAATTAAAATTTGCGACAGTAAAATATTATTTTTTGAATAATTTACTATAGAAAAGGCAATCCCTGGCGTAATTAAAATTTGCGACAGTAAAAAATAATTTTTTGAATAATTTACTATAGAAAAGGCAATCCCTGGCGTAATCAAAATTTGCGACAGTAGAAAATTATTTTTTGAATAATTTACCTGGCGAATTGAAATTTGCGACAGTAAAAAATTATTTTTTGAATAATTTACTATAGGAAAGGCAATCCCTGGGATATTTAAAATTTGCGACAGTAGAAAATTATTTTTTGAATAATTTACTATAGAAAAGGCAATCCCTGGCGCAATTAAAATTTGCGACAGTAAAATATTATTTTTTGAATAATTTACTATAGAAAAGGCAATCCCTGGCGTAATTAAAATTTGCGACAGTAAAAAATAATTTTTTGAATAATTTACTATAGAAAAGGCAATCCCTGGCGTAATCAAAATTTGCGACAGTAGAAAATTATTTTTTGAATAATTTACCTGGCGAATTGAAATTTGCGACAGTAAAAAATTATTTTTTGAATAATTTACTATAGGAAAGGCAATCCCTGGGATATTTAAAATTTGCGACAGTAGAAAATTATTTTTTGAATAATTTACTATAGAAAAGGCAATCCCTGGCGCAATTAAAATTTGCGACAGTAAAAAATTATTTTTTGAATAATTTACTATAGAAAAGGCAATCCCTGGCGTAATCAAAATTTGCGACAGTAGAAAATTATTTTTTGAATAATTTACCTGGCGAATTGAAATTTGCGACAGTAAAAAATTATTTTTTGAATAATTTACTATAGGAAAGGCAATCCCTGGGATATTTAAAATTTGCGACAGTAGAAAATTATTTTTTGAATAATTTACTATAGAAAAGGCAATCCCTGGCGCAATTAAAATTTGCGACAGTAAAATATTATTTTTTGAATAATTTACTATAGAAAAGGCAATCCCTGGCGTAATTAAAATTTGCGACAGTAAAAAATAATTTTTTGAATAATTTACTATAGAAAAGGCAATCCCTGGCGTAATCAAAATTTGCGACAGTAGAAAATTATTTTTTGAATAATTTACCTGGCGAATTGAAATTTGCGACAGTAAAAAATTATTTTTTGAATAATTTACTATAGGAAAGGCAATCCCTGGGATATTTAAAATTTGCGACAGTAGAAAATTATTTTTTGAATAATTTACTATAGAAAAGGCAATCCCTGGCGTAGTTAAAATTTGCGACAGTAAAAAATTATTTTTTGAATAATTTACCTGGCGAATTGAAATTTGCGACAGTAAAAAATTATTTTTTGAATAATTTACTATAGGAAAGGCAATCCCTGGGATATTTAAAATTTGCGACAGTAGAAAATTATTTTTTGAATAATTTACTATAGAAAAGGCAATCCCTGGGATATTTAAAATTTGCGACAGTAAAAAATTAATTTGTGAGAAATTTACTATAGAAAAGGCAATCCCTGGCGCAATTAAAATTTGCGACAGTAAAAAATTATGTTTTGAATAATTTACTATAGAAAAGGCAATCCCTGGCGTAGTTAAAATTTGCGACAGTATAAAATTATTTTTTGAATAATTTACTATAGAAAAGGCAATCCCTGGCGTAATTAAAATTTGCGACAGTAGAAAATTATTTTTTGAATAATTTACTATAGAAAAGGCAATCCCTGGCGTAATTAAAATTTGCGACAGTAGAAAATTATTTTTTGAATAATTTACTATAGAAAAGGCAATCCCTGGCGTAATTAAAATTTGCGACAGTAGAAAATTATTTTTTGAATAATTTACTATAGAAAAGGCAATCCCTGGCGTAATTAAAATTTGCGACAGTATTAAATTATTTTTTGAATAATTTACTATAGAAAAGGCAATCCCTGGCGTATTTAAAATTTGCGACAGTAAAAAATTATTTTTTGAATAATTTACTATAGAAAAGGCAATCCCTGGGATATTTAAAATTTGCGACAGTAAAAAATTAATTTGTGAGAAATTTACTATAGAAAAGGCAATCCCTGGCGCAATTAAAATTTGCGACAGTAAAAAATTATTTTTTGAATAATTTACTATAGAAAAGGCAATCCCTGGCGTAATCAAAATTTGCGACAGTAGAAAATTATTTTTTGAATAATTTACCTGGCGAATTGAAATTTGCGACAGTAAAAAATTATTTTTTGAATAATTTACTATAGGCAAGGCAATCCCTGGGATATTTAAAATTTGCGACAGTAGAAAATTATTTTTTGAATAATTTACTATAGAAAAGGCAATCCCTGGCGCAATTAAAATTTGCGACAGTAAAATATTATTTTTTGAATAATTTACTATAGAAAAGGCAATCCCTGGCGTAATTAAAATTTGCGACAGTAAAAAATAATTTTTTGAATAATTTACTATAGAAAAGGCAATCCCTGGCGTAATCAAAATTTGCGACAGTAGAAAATTATTTTTTGAATAATTTACCTGGCGAGTTGAAATTTGCGACAGTAAAAAATTATTTTTTGAATAATTTACTATAGGAAAGGCAATCCCTGGGATATTTAAAATTTGCGACAGTAGAAAATTATTTTTTGAATAATTTACTATAGAAAAGGCAATCCCTGGCGCAATTAAAATTTGCGACAGTAAAATATTATTTTTTGAATAATTTACTATAGAAAAGGCAATCCCTGGCGTAATTAAAATTTGCGACAGTAAAAAATAATTTTTTGAATAATTTACTATAGAAAAGGCAATCCCTGGCGTAATCAAAATTTGCGACAGTAGAAAATTATTTTTTGAATAATTTACTATAGAAAAGGCAATCCCTGGCGTAGTTAAAATTTGCGACAGTAAAAAATTATTTTTTGAATAATTTACTATAGAAAAGGCAATCCCTGGCGCAATTAAAATTTGCGACAGTAAAATATTATTTTTTGAATAATTTACTATAGAAAAGGCAATCCCTGGCGTAATTAAAATTTGCGACAGTAGAAAATTATTTTTTGAATAATTTACCTGGCGAAATTGAAATTTGCGACAGTAAAAAATTATTTTTTGAATAATTTACTATAGAAAAGGCAATCCCTGGCGCAATTAAAATTTGCGACAGTAGAAAATTATTTTTTGAATAATTTACTATAGAAAAGGCAATCCCTGGCGCAATTAAAATTTGCGACAGTAGAAAATTATTTTTTGAATAATTTACTATAGAAAAGGCAATCCCTGGCGTAATTAGAATTTGCGACAGTATAAAATTATTTTTTGAATAATTTACTATAGAAAAGGCAATCCCTGGCGCAATTAAAATTTGCGACAGTAAAAAATTATTTTTTGAATAATTTACTATAGAAAAGGCAATCCCTGGCGTAATTAAAATTTGCGACAGTATTAAATTATTTTTTGAATAATTTACTATAGAAAAGGCAATCCCTGGCGTATTTAAAATTTGCGACAGTAAAAAATTATTTTTTGAATAATTTACTATAGAAAAGGCAATCCCTGGGATATTTAAAATTTGCGACAGTAAAAAATTAATTTGTGAGAAATTTACTATAGAAAAGGCAATCCCTGGCGCAATTAAAATTTGCGACAGTAAAAAATTATTTTTTGAATAATTTACTATAGAAAAGGCAATCCCTGGCGTAATCAAAATTTGCGACAGTAGAAAATTATTTTTTGAATAATTTACCTGGCGAATTGAAATTTGCGACAGTAAAAAATTATTTTTTGAATAATTTACTATAGGAAAGGCAATCCCTGGGATATTTAAAATTTGCGACAGTAGAAAATTATTTTTTGAATAATTTACTATAGAAAAGGCAATCCCTGGCGCAATTAAAATTTGCGACAGTAAAAAATTATTTTTTGAATAATTTACTATAGAAAAGGTAATCCCTGGCGTAATCAAAATTTGCGACAGTAGAAAATTATTTTTTGAATAATTTACCTGGCGAATTGAAATTTGCGACAGTAAAAAATTATTTTTTGAATAATTTACTATAGGAAAGGCAATCCCTGGGATATTTAAAATTTGCGACAGTAGAAAATTATTTTTTGAATAATTTACTATAGAAAAGGCAATCCCTGGCGTAATTAAAATTTGCGACAGTAAAAAATAATTTTTTGAATAATTTACTATAGAAAAGGCAATCCCTGGCGTAATCAAAATTTGCGACAGTAGAAAATTATTTTTTGAATAATTTACCTGGCGAATTGAAATTTGCGACAGTAAAAAATTATTTTTTGAATAATTTACTATAGGAAAGGCAATCCCTGGGATATTTAAAATTTGCGACAGTAGAAAATTATTTTTTGAATAATTTACTATAGAAAAGGCAATCCCTGGCGCAATTAAAATTTGCGACAGTAAAAAATTATTTTTTGAATAATTTACTATAGAAAAGGCAATCCCTGGCGTAATCAAAATTTGCGACAGTAGAAAATTATTTTTTGAATAATTTACCTGGCGAATTGAAATTTGCGACAGTAAAAAATTATTTTTTGAATAATTTACTATAGGAAAGGCAATCCCTGGGATATTTAAAATTTGCGACAGTAGAAAATTATTTTTTGAATAATTTACTATAGAAAAGGCAATCCCTGGCGCAATTAAAATTTGCGACAGTAAAATATTATTTTTTGAATAATTTACTATAGAAAAGGCAATCCCTGGCGTAATTAAAATTTGCGACAATAAAAAATTATTTTTTGAATAATTTACTATAGGAAAGGCAATCCCTGGGATATTTAAAATTTGCGACAGTAGAAAATTATTTTTTGAATAATTTACTATAGAAAAGGCAATCCCTGGCGCAATTAAAATTTGCGACAGTAAAATATTATTTTTTGAATAATTTACTATAGAAAAGGCAATCCCTGGCGTAATTAAAATTTGCGACAGTAAAAAATAATTTTTTGAATAATTTATTATAGAAAAGGCAATCCCTGGCGTAATCAAAATTTGCGACAGTAGAAAATTATTTTTTGAATAATTTACCTGGCGAATTGAAATTTGCGACAGTAAAAAATTATTTTTTGAATAATTTACTATAGGAAAGGCAATCCCTGGGATATTTAAAATTTGCGACAGTAGAAAATTATTTTTTGAATAATTTACTATAGAAAAGGCAATCCCTGGCGTAGTTAAAATTTGCGACAGTAAAAAATTATTTTTTGAATAATTTACCTGGCGAATTGAAATTTGCGACAGTAAAAAATTATTTTTTGAATAATTTACTATAGGAAAGGCAATCCCTGGGATATTTAAAATTTGCGACAGTAGAAAATTATTTTTTGAATAATTTACTATAGAAAAGGCAATCCCTGGGATATTTAAAATTTGCGACAGTAAAAAATTAATTTGTGAGAAATTTACTATAGAAAAGGCAATCCCTGGCGCAATTAAAATTTGCGACAGTAAAAAATTATGTTTTGAATAATTTACTATAGAAAAGGCAATCCCTGGCGTAGTTAAAATTTGCGATAGTATAAAATTATTTTTTGAATAATTTACTATAGAAAAGGCAATCCCTGGCGTAATTAAAATTTGCGACAGTAGAAAATTATTTTTTGAATAATTTACTATAGAAAAGGCAATCCCTGGCGTAATTAAAATTTGCGACAGTAGAAAATTATTTTTTGAATAATTTACTATAGAAAAGGCAATCCCTGGCGTAATTAAAATTTGCGACAGTAGAAAATTATTTTTTGAATAATTTACTATAGAAAAGGCAATCCCTGGCGTAATTAAAATTTGCGACAGTATTAAATTATTTTTTGAATAATTTACTATAGAAAAGGCAATCCCTGGCGTATTTAAAATTTGCGACAGTAAAAAATTATTTTTTGAATAATTTACTATAGAAAAGGCAATCCCTGGGATATTTAAAATTTGCGACAGTAAAAAATTAATTTGTGAGAAATTTACTATAGAAAAGGCAATCCCTGGCGCAATTAAAATTTGCGACAGTAAAAAATTATTTTTTGAATAATTTACTATAGAAAAGGCAATCCCTGGCGTAATCAAAATTTGCGACAGTAGAAAATTATTTTTTGAATAATTTACCTGGCGAATTGAAATTTGCGACAGTAAAAAATTATTTTTTGAATAATTTACTATAGGAAAGGCAATCCCTGGGATATTTAAAATTTGCGACAGTAGAAAATTATTTTTTGAATAATTTACTATAGAAAAGGCAATCCCTGGCGCAATTAAAATTTGCGACAGTAGAAAATTATTTTTTGAATAATTTACCTGGCGAATTGAAATTTGCGACAGTAAAAAATTATTTTTTGAATAATTTACTATAGGAAAGGCAATCCCTGGGATATTTAAAATTTGCGACAGTAGAAAATTATTTTTTGAATAATTTACTATAGAAAAGGCAATCCCTGGCGCAATTAAAATTTGCGACAGTAAAATATTATTTTTTGAATAATTTGCTATAGAAAAGGCAATCCCTGGCGTAATTAAAATTTGCGACAGTAAAAAATAATTTTTTGAATAATTTACTATAGAAAAGGCAATCCCTGGCGTAATCAAAATTTGCGACAGTAGAAAATTATTTTTTGAATAATTTACTATAGAAAAGGCAATCCCTGGCGTAGTTAAAATTTGCGACAGTAAAAAATTATTTTTTGAATAATTTACTATAGAAAAGGCAATCCCTGGCGCAATTAAAATTTGCGACAGTAAAATATTATTTTTTGAATAATTTACTATAGAAAAGGCAATCCCTGGCGTAATTAAAATTTGCGACAGTAGAAAATTATTTTTTGAATAATTTACCTGGCGAAATTGAAATTTGCGACAGTAAAAAATTATTTTTTGAATAATTTACTATAGAAAAGGCAATCCCTGGCGGAATTAAAATTTGCGACAGTAGAAAATTATTTTTTGAATAATTTACTATAGAAAAGGCAATCCCTGGCGCAATTAAAATTTGCGACAGTAGAAAATTATTTTTTGAATAATTTACTATAGAAAAGGCAATCCCTGGCGTAATTAGAATTTGCGACAGTATAAAATTATTTTTTGAATAATTTACTATAGAAAAGGCAATCCCTGGCGCAATTAAAATTTGCGACAGTAAAAATTTATTTTTTGAATAATTTACTATAGAAAAGGCAATCCCTGGCGTAATTAAAATTTGCGACAGTATTAAATTATTTTTTGAATAATTTACTATAGAAAAGGCAATCCCTGGCGTATTTAAAATTTGCGACAGTAAAAAAATTATTTTTTGAATAATTTACTATAGAAAAGGCAATCCCTGGGATATTTAAAATTTGCGACAGTAAAAAATTAATTTGTGAGAAATTTACTATAGAAAAGGCAATCCCTGGCGCAATTAAAATTTGCGACAGTAAAAAATTATTTTTTGAATAATTTACTATAGAAAAGGCAATCCCTGGCGTAATCAAAATTTGCGACAGTAGAAAATTATTTTTTGAATAATTTACCTGGCGAATTGAAATTTGCGACAGTAAAAAATTATTTTTTGAATAATTTACTATAGGAAAGGCAATCCCTGGCGCAATTAAAATTTGCGACAGTAGAAAATTATTTTTTGAATAATTTACTATAGAAAAGGCAATCCCTGGCGCAATTAAAATTTGCGACAGTAGAAAATTATTTTTTGAATAATTTACTATAGAAAAGGCAATCCCTGGCGTAATTAGAATTTGCGACAGTATAAAATTATTTTTTGAATAATTTACTATAGAAAAGGCAATCCCTGGCGTAATCAAAATTTGCGACAGTAGAAAATTATTTTTTGAATAATTTACCTGGCGAATTGAAATTTGCGAGAGTAAAAAATTATTTTTTGAATAATTTACTATAGGAAAGGCAATCCCTGGGATATTTAAAATTTGCGACAGTAGAAAATTATTTTTTGAATAATTTACTATAGAAAAGGCAATCCCTGTCGTAATTAAAATTTGCGACAGTAAAAAATTATTTTTTGAATAATTTACTATAGAAAAGGCAATCCCTGGCGTAATCAAAATTTGCGACAGTAGAAAATTATTTTTTGAATAATTTACCTGGCGAATTGAAATTTGCGACAGTAAAAAATTATTTTTTGAATAATTTACTATAGGAAAGGCAATCCCTGGCGCAATTAAAATTTGCGACAGTAGAAAATTATTTTTTGAATAATTTACTATAGAAAAGGCAATCCCTGGCGCAATTAAAATTTGCGACAGTAGAAAATTATTTTTTGAATAATTTACTATAGAAAAGGCAATCCCTGGCGTAATTAAAATTTGCGACAGTAAAAAATTATTTTTTGAATAATTTACTATAGAAAAGGCAATCCCTGGCGTAATCAAAATTTGCGACAGTAGAAAATTATTTTTTGAATAATTTACCTGGCGAATTGAAATTTGCGACAGTAAAAAATTATTTTTTGAATAATTTACTATAGGAAAGGCAATCCCTGGGATATTTAAAATTTGCGACAGTAGAAAATTATTTTTTGAATAATTTACTATAGAAAAGGCAATCCCTGGCGCAATTAAAATTTGCGACAGTAAAAAATTATTTTTTGAATAATTTACTATAGAAAAGGCAATCCCTGGCGTAATCAAAATTTGCGACAGTAGAAAATTATTTTTTGAATAATTTACCTGGCGAATTGAAATTTGCGACAGTAAAAAATTATTTTTTGAATAATTTACTATAGGAAAGGCAATCCCTGGGATATTTAAAATTTGCGACAGTAGAAAATTATTTTTTGAATAATTTACTATAGAAAAGGCAATCCCTGGCGCAATTAAAATTTGCGACAGTACAAAATTATTTTTTGAATAATTTACTATAGAAAAGGCCATCCCTGGCGTAATCAAAATTTGCGACAGTAGAAAATTATTTTTTGAATAATTTACCTGGCGAATTGAAATTTGCGACAGTAAAAAATTATTTTTTGAATAATTTACTATAGGAAAGGCAATCCCTGGGATATTTAAAATTTGCGACAGTAGAAAATTATTTTTTGAATAATTTACTATAGAAAAGGCAATCCCTGGCGCAATTAAAATTTGCGACAGTAAAATATTATTTTTTGAATAATTTACTATAGAAAAGGCAATCCCTGGCGTAATTAAAATTTGCGACAGTAAAAAATAATTTTTTGAATAATTTACTATAGAAAAGGCAATCCCTGGCGTAATCAAAATTTGCGACAGTAGAAAATTATTTTTTGAATAATTTACCTGGCGAATTGAAGTTTGCGACAGTAAAAAATTATTTTTTGAATAATTTACTATAGGAAAGGCAATCCCTGGGATATTTAAAATTTGCGAGAGTAGAAAATTATTTTTTGAATAATTTACTATAGAAAAGGCAATCCCTGGCGTAGTTAAAATTTGCGACAGTAAAAAATTATTTTTTGAATAATTTACTATAGAAAAGGCAATCCCTGGCGCAATTAAAATTTGCGACAGTAAAATATTATTTTTTGAATAATTTACTATAGAAAAGGCAATCCCTGGCGTAATTAAAATTTGCGACAGTAGAAAATTATTTTTTGAATAATTTACCTGGCGAAATTGAAATTTGCGACAGTAAAAAATTATTTTTTGAATAATTTACTATAGAAAAGGCAATCCCTGGCGCAATTAAAATTTGCGACAGTAGAAAATTATTTTTTGAATAATTTACTATAGAAAAGGCAATCCCTGGCGCAATTAAAATTTGCGACAGTAGAAAATTATTTTTTGAATAATTTACTATAGAAAAGGCAATCCCTGGCGTAATTAGAATTTGCGACAGTATAAAATTATTTTTTGAATAATTTACTATAGAAAAGGCAATCCCTGGCGCAATTAAAATTTGCGACAGTAAAAAATTATTTTTTGAATAATTTACTATAGAAAAGGCAATCGCTGGCGTAATTAAAATTTGCGACAGTATAAAGTTATTTTTTGAATAATTTACTATAGAAAAGGCAATCCCTGGCGTAATTAAAATTTGCGACAGTAAAAAATTATTTTTTGAATAATTTACTATAGAAAAGGCAATCCCTGGCGTAATTAAAATTTGCGACAGTAGAAAATTATTTTTTGAATAATTTACCTGGCGAATTGAAATTTGCGACAGTAAAAAATTATTTTTTGAATAATTTACTATAGGAAAGGCAATCCCTGGGATATTTAAAATTTGCGACAGTAGAAAATTATTTTTTGAATAATTTACTATAGAAAAGGCAATCCCTGGCGTAGTTAAAATTTGCGACAGTAAAAAATTATTTTTTGAATAATTTACTATAGAAAAGGCAATCCCTGGGGCAATTAAAATTTGCGACAGTAAAATATTATTTTTTGAATAATTTACTATAGAAAAGGCAATCCCTGGCGTAATTAAAATTTGCGACAGTAGAAAATTATTTTTTGAATAATTTACCTGGCGAAATTGAAATTTGCGACAGTAAAAAATTATTTTTTGAATAATTTACTATAGAAAAGGCAATCCCTGGCGCAATTAAAATTTGCGACAGTAGAAAATTATTTTTTGAATAATTTACTATAGAAAAGGCAATCCCTGGCGTAATTTGAATTTGCGACAGTATAAAATTATTTTTTGAATAATTTACTATAGAAAAGGCAATCCCTGGCGCAATTAAAATTTGCGACAATAGAAAATTATTTTTTGAATAATTTACTATAGAAAAGGGCAATCCCTGGCCCAATTAAAATTTGTGACAGTAGAAAATTATTTTTTGAATAATTTACTATAGAAAAGGCAATCCCTGGCGTAATTAGAATTTGCGACAGTATAAAATTATTTTTTGAATAATTTACTATAGAAAAGGCAATCCCTGGCGCAATTAAAATTTGCGACAGTAAAAAATTATTTTTTGAATAATTTACTATAGAAAACGCAATCCCTGGCGTAATTAAAATTTGCGACAGTATAAGATTATTTTTTGAATAATTTACTATAGAAAAGGCAATCCCTGGCGTATTTAAAATTTGCGACAGTAAAAAATTGTTTTTTGAATAATTTACTATAGAAAAGGCAATCCCTGGCGCAATTAGAATTTGCGACAGTATAAAATTATTTTTTGAATAATTTACTATAGAAAAGGCAATCCCTGGCGCAATTAAAATTTGTGACAGTAAAAAATTATTTTTTGAATAATTTACTATAGAAATGGCAATCCCTGGCGCAATTAAAATTTGCGACAGTAAAAAATTATTTTTTGAATAATTTACCTGGCGAAATTGAAATTTGCGACAGTAAAAAATTATTTTTTGAATAATTTACTATAGAAAAGGCAATCCCTGGCGTAATTAAAATTTGCGACAGTAGAAAACTATTTTTTGAATAATTTACTATAGAAAAGGCTATCCCTGGCGTAATTAAAATTTGCGACAGTATAAAATTATTTTTTGAATAATTTACCTGGTGAAATTGAAATTTGCGATAGTAGAAAATTATTTTTTGAATAATTTACTATAGAAAAGGCAATCCCTGGCGCAATTAAAATTTGCGACATTAGAAAATTATTTTTTGAATAATTTACTATAGAAAAGGCAATCCCTGGCGCACTTAAAATTTGCGACAGTAGAAAATTATTTTTTGAATAATTTACTATAGAAAAGGCAATCCCTGGCGTAGTTAAAATTTGCGACAGTAAAAAATTATTTTTTGAATAATTTACTATATAAAAGAGCAATCCCTGGCGTAATTAAAATTTGCGACAGTATAAAATTATTTTTTGAATAATTTACTATAGAAAAGGCAATCCCTGGCGCAATTAAAATTTGCGACAGTTGAAAATTATTTTTTGAATAATTTACTATAGAAAAGGCAATCCCTGGCGTAATTAAAATTTGCGACAGTAGAAAATTATTTTTTGAATAATTTACCTGGCGAAATTGAAATTTGCGACAGTAAAAAATAATTTTTTGAATAATTTACTATAGAAAAGGCAATCCCTGGCGTAATTAAAATTTCCGACAGTAGAAAATTATTTTTTGAATAATTTGCTATAGAAAAGGCAATCCCTGGGATATTTAAAATTTGCGACAGTAGAAAATTATTTTTTGAATAATTTACTATAGAAAAGGCAATCCCTGGCGTAATTAAAATTTGCGACAGTAAAAAATTATTTTTTGAATAATTTACTATAGAAAAGGCAATCCCTGGGCGCAATTAAAATTTGAGACAGTAAAAAATTATTTTTTGAATAATTAACTATAGAAAAGGCAATCCCTGGCGCAATTAAAATTTGCGACAGTAGAAAATTATTTTTTGAATAATTTACTATAGAAAAGGCAATCCCTGGCGCAATTAAAATTTGCGACAGTAGAAAATTATTTTTTGAATAATTTACTATAGAAAAGGCAATCCCTGGCGTAATTAGAATTTGCGACAGTATAAAATTATTTTTTGAATAATTTACTATAGAAAAGGCAATCCTTGGCGCAATTAAAATTTGCGACAGTAAAAAATTATTTTTTGAATAATTTACTATAGAAAAGGCAATCCCTGTCGTAATTAAAATTTGCGACAGTATAAAAATTATTTTTTGAATAATTTACTATAGAAAAGGCAATCCCTGGCGTATTTAAAATTTGCGACAGTAAAAAATTATTTTTTGAATAATTTACTATAGAAAAGGCAATCCCTGGCGCAATTAAAATTTGCGACAGTAAAAAATTATTTTTTGAATAATTTACTATAGGAATGGCAATCCCTGGCGCAATTAAAATTTGCGACAGTAGAAAATTATTTTTTGCAAAATTTACTATAGAAAAGGCAATCCCTGGCGCAATTAAAATTTGCGACAGTAAAAAATGATTTTTTGAATAATTTACTATAGAAAAGGCAATCCCTGGCGTAATTAAAATTTGCGACAGTATAAAATTATTTTTTGAATAATTTACTATAGAAAAGGCAATCCCTGGCGTATTTAAAATTTGCGACAGTAAAAAATTATTTTTTGAATAATTTACTATAGAAAAGGCAATCCCTGGCGCAATTAAAATTTGCGACAGTAAAAAATTATTTTTTGAATAATTTACTATAGGAAAGGCAATCCCTGGCGCAATTAAAATTTGCGACAGTAGAAAATTATTTTTTGCAAAATTTACTATAGAAAAGGCAATCCCTGGCGCAATTAAAATTTGCGACAGTAAAAAATTATTTTTTGAATAATTTACTATAGAAAAGGCAATCCCTGGGGCACTTAAAATTTGCGACAGTATAAAATTATTTTTTGAATAATTTACTATAGAAAAGGCAATCCCTGGCGCAATTAAAATTTGCGACAGTAGAAAATTATTTTTTGAATAATTTACTATAGAAAAGGCAATCCCTGGCGTAGTTAAAATTTGCGACAGTAAAAAATTATTTTTTGAATAATTTACTATAGAAAAGGCAATCCCTGGCGCAATTAAAATTTGCGACAGTAAAATATTATTTTTTGAATAATTTACTATAGAAAAGGCAATCCCTGGCGTAATTAAAATTTGCGACAGTAGAAAATTATTTTTTGAATAATTTACCTGGCGAAATTGAAATTTGCGACAGTAAAAAATTATTTTTTGAATAATTTACTATAGAAAAGGCAATCCCTGGCGCAATTAAAATTTGCGACAGTAGAAAATTATTTTTTGAATAATTTACTATAGAAAAGGCAATCGCTGGCGCAATTAAAATTTGCGACAGTAGAAAATTATTTTTTTTGCAAAATTTACTATAGAAAAGGCAATCTCTGGCGCAATTAAAATTTGCGACAGTAAAAAAATTATTTTTTGAATAATTTACTATAGAAAAGGCAATCCCTGGCGCAATTAAAATCTGCGACAGTAAAAAAATTATTTTTTGAATAATTTACTATAGAAAAGGCAATCCCTGGCGTAATTAAAATTTGCGACAGTAAAAAATTATTTTTTTGCAAAATTTACTATAGAAAAGCAATCCCTGGCGTATTTAAAATTTGCGACAGTAAAAAATTATTTTTTGAATAATTTACTATAGAAAAGGCAATCCCTAGCGTAATTAAAATTTGCGACAGTAGAAAATTATTTTTTGCAAAATTTACTATAGAAAAGGCCATCCCTGGCGCAATTAAAATTTGCGACAGTATAAAATTATTTTTTGAATAATTTACTATAGAAAAGGCAATCCCTGGCGCAATTAAAATTTGCGACAGTAAAAAATTATTTTTTGAATAATTTACTATAGAAAAGGCAATCCCTGGCATAATTAAAATTTGCGACAGTAGAAAATTATTTTTTGAATAATTTACTATAGAAAAGGCAATCCCTGGCGTAATTAAAATTTGCGACAGTATAAAATTATTTTTTGAATAATTTACTATAGAAAAGGCAATCCCTGGCGTAATTAAAATTTGCGACAGTAGAAAATTATTTTTTGAATAATTTACTATAGAAAAGGCAATTCCCTGGCGCAATTAAAATTTGCGACAGTAAAAAATTATTTTTTGAATAATTTACTATTGAAAAGGCAATCCCTGGCGTAATTAAAATTTGCGACAGTAGAAAATTATTTTTTGAATAATTTACTATAGAAAAGGCAATCCCTGGGATATTTAAAATTTGCGACAGTAGAAAATTATTTTTTGAATAATTTACTATAGAAAAGGCAATCCCTGGCGTAATTAAAATTTGCGACAGTAAAAAATTATTTTTTGAATAATTTACTATAGAAAAGGCAATCGCTGGCGCAATTAAAATTTGCGACAGTAAAAAATTATTTTTTGAATAATTTACTATAGAAAAGGCAATCCCTGGCGCAATTAAAATTTGCGACAGTAGAAAATTATTTTTTGAATAATTTACTATAGAAAAGGCAATCCCTGGCGCAATTAAAATTTGCGACAGTAAAAAATTATTTTTTGAATAATTTACTATAGAAAAGGCAATCCTTGGCGTAATTAAAATTTGCGACAGTATAAAATTATTTTTTGAATAATTTACTATAGAAAAGGCAATTCCTGGCGTATTTAAAATTTGCGACAGTAAAAAATTATTTTTTGAATAATTTACTATAGAAAAGGCAATCCCTGGCGTAATTAAAATTTACGACAGTATAAAATTATTTTTTGAATAATTTACTATAGAAAAGGCAGTCCCTGGCATATTTAAAATTTGCGACAGTAAAAAATTATTTTTTGCAAAATTTACTATAGAAAAGGCAATCCCTGGCGCAATTAAAATTTGCGATAGTAAAAAATTATTTTTTGAATAATTTACTATAGAAAAGGCAATCCCTGGCGCACTTAAAATTTGCGACAGTATAAACTTATTTTTTGAATAATTTACTATAGAAATGGCAATCCCTGGAGTAATTAAAATTTGCGACAGTAAAAAATTATTTTTTGAATAATTTACTATAGAAAAGGCAATCCCTGGCGCAATTAAAATTTGCGACAGTAAAATATTATTTTTTGAATAATTTACTATAGAAAAGCAATCCCTGGCGTAATTAAAATTTGCGACAGTAGAAAATTATTTTTTGAATAATTTATCTGGCGAAATTGAAATTTGCGACAGTAAAAAATTATTTTTTGAATAATTTACTATAGAAAAGGCAATCCCTGGCGCAATTAAAATTTGCGACAGTAGAAAATTATTTTTTGAATAATT
This sequence comes from Dioctria linearis, assembly GCA_963930735.1. NCBI lineage: Eukaryota > Metazoa > Arthropoda > Insecta > Diptera > Asilidae > Dioctria > Dioctria linearis. The sequence goes on from CAWVNZ010001528.1 coordinate 26,030, forward strand.
TACTATAGAAAAGGCAATCCCTGGCGCAATTAAAATTTGCGACAGTAAAAAATTATTTTTTGAATAATTTACTATAGAATAGGCAATCCCTGGCGCAATTAAAATTTGCGACAGTAGAAAATTATTTTTTGCAAAATTTACTATAGAAAAGGCAATCCCTGGCGCAATTAAAATTTGCGACAGTAAAAAATTATTTTTTGAATAATTTACTATAGAAAAGGCAATCCCTGGGGCACTTAAAATTTGCGACAGTATAAAATTATTTTTTGAATAATTTACTATAGAAAAGGCAATCCCTGGCGTAATTAAAATTTGCGACAGTAGAAAATTATTTTTTGCAAAATTTACTATAGAAAAGGCAATCCCTGGCGCAATTAAAATTTGCGACAGTAAAAAATTATTTTTTGAATAATTTACTATAGAAAAGGCAATCCCTGGCGCAATTAAAATCTGCGACAGTAAAAAATTATTTTTTGAATAATTTACTATAGAAAAGGCAATCCCTGGCGTAATTAAAATTTGCGACAGTAAAAAATTATTTTTTTGCAAAATTTACTATAGAAAAGGCAATCCCTGGCGTATTTAAAATTTGCGAGAGTAAAAAATTATTTTTTGAATAATTTACTATAGAAAAGGCAATCCCTGGCGTAATTAAAATTTGCGACAGTAGAAAATTATTTTTTGCAAAATTTACTATAGAAAAGGCAATCCCTGGCGCAATTAAAATTTGCGACATTATAAAATTATTTTTTGAATAATTTATTATAGAAAAGGCAATCCCTGGCGCAATTAAAATTTGCGACAGTAAAAAATAATTTTTTGAATAATTTACTATAGAAAAGGCAATCCCTGGCATAATTAAAATTTGCGACAGTAGAAAATTATTTTTTGAATAATTTACTATAGAAAAGGCAATCCCTGGCGTAATTAAAATTTGCGACAGTATAAAATTATTTTTTGAATAATTTACTATAGAAAAGGCAAACCCTGGCGTAATTAAAATTTGCGACAGTAGAAAATTATTTTTTGAAAAATTTACTATAGAAAAGGCAATCCCTGGCGCAATTAAAATTTGCGACAGTAAAAAATTATTTTTTGAATAATTTACTATTGAAAAGGCAATCCCTGGCGTAATTAAAATTTGCGACAGTAGAAAATTATTTTTTGAATAATTTACTATAGAAAAGGCAATCCCTGGTATATTTAAAATTTGCGACAGTAGAAAATTATTTTTTGAATAATTTACTATAGAAAAGGCAATCCCTGGCGTAATTAAAATTTGCGACAGTAAAAAATTATTTTTTGAATAATTTACTATAGAAAAGGCAATCCCTGGCGCAATTAAAATTTGCGACTGTAAAAAATTATTTTTTGAATAATTTACTATAGAAAAGGCAATCCCTGGCGCAATTAAAATTTGCGACAGTAGAAAATTATTTTTTGAATAATTTACTATAGAAAAGGCAATCCCTGGCGCAATTAAAATTTGCGACAGTAAAAAATTATTTTTTGAATAATTTACTATAGAAAAGGCAATCCCTGGCGTAATTAAAATTTGCGACAGTATAAAATTATTTTTGAATAATTTACTATAGAAAAGGCAATCCCTGGCGTATTTAAAATTTGCGACAGTAAAAAATTATTTTTTGAATAATTTACTATAGAAAAGGCAATCCCTGGAGTAATTAAAATTTGCGACAGTATAAAATTATTTTTTGAATAATTTACTATAGAAAAGGCAATCCCTGGCATATTTAAAATTTGCGACAGTAAAAAATTATTTTTTGCAAAATTTACTATAGAAAAGGCAATCCCTGGCGCAATTAAAATTTGCGACAGTAAAAAATTATTTTTTGAATAATTTACTATAGAAAAGGCAATCCCTGGCGCACTTAAAATTTGCGACAGTATAAAATTATTTTTTGAATAATTTACTATAGAAAAGGCAATCCCTGGCGTAATTAAAATTTGCGACAGTAAAAAATTATTTTTTGAATAATTTACTATAGAAAAGGCAATCCCTGACGTATTTAAAATTTGCGACAGTAAAACATTATTTTTTTTAATACTATAGAAAAGGCAATCCGTCGCGCACTTAAAATTTTTGCGACAGAATAAAATTATTTTTTGAATAATTTACTATAGAAAAGGCAATCCCTGGCGTATTTAAAATTTGCGACAGTAAAAAATTATTTTTTGAATAATTTACTATAGAAAAGGCAATCCCTGGCGCAATTACAATTTGCGACAGTAGAAAATTAATTTGTGAGAAATTTACTATAGAAAAGGCAATCCCTGGCGCAATTAAAATTTGCGACAGTAAAAAATTATTTTTTGCAAAATTTACTGTAGAAAAGGCAATCCCTGGCGGATTTGAAATTTGCGACAGTAGAAAATTATTTTTTGAATTATTTACTATAGAAAAGGCAATCCCTGGCGCACTAAAAATTTGCGACAGTATAAAATTATTTTTTGAATAATTTACTATAGAAAAGGCAATCCCTGGCGTAATTAATATTTGCGACAGGAAAAAATTTTTTTTTGCAAAATTTACTGTAGAAAAGGCAATCCCTGGCGGATTTGAAATTTGCGACAGTAGAAAATTATTTTTTGAATAATTTACTATAGAAAAGGCAATCCCTGGCGCACTTAAAATTTGCGTCAGTTTAAAATTATTTTTTGAATAATTTACTATAGAAAAGGCAATCCCTGGCGTAATTAAAATTTGCGACAGTAAAAAATTATTTTTTGAATAATTTACTATAGAAAAGGCAATCCTTGGCGTAATTAAAATTTGCGACAGTAGAAAATTATTTTTTTGCAAAATTTACTATAGAAAAGGCAATCCCTGGCGCAATTAAAATTTGCGACAGTAAAAAATTATTTTTTGAATAATTTACTATAGAAAAGGCAATCCCTAGCGCAATTAAAATTTGCGACAGTAAAAAATTATTTTTTGAATAATTTACTATAGAAAAGGCAATCCCTGGCGCACTTAAAATTTGCGACAGTATAAAATTATTTTTTGAATAATTTACTATAGAAAAGGCAATCCCTGGCGTAATTAAAATTTGCGACAGTAAAAAATTATTTTTTGAATAATTTACTATAGAAAAGGCAATCCCTGGCGTATTTAAAATTTGCGACAATAGAAAATTATTTTTTGAATAATTTACTATAGAAAAGGCAATCCCTGGCGTAATTAAATTTGCGACAGTAGAAAATTAATTTGTGAGAAATTTACTATAGAAAAGGCAATCCCTGGCGCAATTAAAATTTGCGACAGTAAAAAATTATTTTTGCAAAATTTACTGTAGAAAAGGCAATCCCTGGCGTAATTAAAATTTGCGAGAGTAGAAAATAATTTTTTGAATAATTTACTATAGAAAAGGCAATCCCTGGCGCAATTAAAATTTGCGACAGTAGAAAATTATTTTTTGAATAATTTACTATAGAAAAGGCAATCCCTGGCGCAATTAAAATTTGCGACAGTAAAAAATTATTTTTTGAATAATTTACTATAGAAAAGGCAATCCCTGGAGCAATTAAAATTTGCGACAGTAGAAAATTATTTTTGAATAATTTACTATAGAAAAGGCAATCCCTGGCGCAATTAAAATTTGCGACAGTAAAAAATTATTTTTTGAATAATTTACTATAGAAAAGGCAATCCCTGGCGTAATTAAAATTTGCGACAGTATAAAATTATTTTTTGAATAATTTACTATAAAAAGGCAATCCCTGGCGTATTTAAAATTTGCGACAGTAAAAAATTATTTTTTGAATAATTTACTATAGAAAAGGCAATCTCTGGCGCACTTAAAATTTGCGACAGTATAAAATTATTTTTTGAATAATTTACTATAGAAAAGGCAACCCCTGGCGTATTTAAAATTTGCGACAGTAAAAAATTATTTTTTGCAAAATTTACTATAGAAAAGGCAATCCCTGGCGCAATTAAAATTTGCGACAGTAAAAAATTATTTTTTGAATAATTTACTATAGAAAAGGCAATCCCTGGCGCACTTAAAATTTGCGTCAGTTTAAAATTATTTTTTGAATAATTTACTATAGAAAAGGCAATCCCTGGCGTAATTAAAATTTGCGACAGTAAAAAATTATTTTTTGAATAATTTACTATAGAAAAGGCAATCCTTGGCGTAATTAAAATTTGCGACAGTAAAAAATTATTTTTTGAATAATTTACTATAGAAAAGGCAATCCCTGGCGTAATTAAAATTTGCGACAGTATAAAATTATTTTTTGAATAATTTACTATAAAAAGGCAATCCCTGGCGTATTTAAAATTTGCGACAGTAAAAAATTATTTTTTGAATAATTTACTATAGAAAAGGCAATCTCTGGCGCACTTAAAATTTGCGACAGTATAAAATTATTTTTTGAATAATTTACTATAGAAAAGGCAACCCCTGGCGTATTTAAAATTTGCGACAGTAAAAAATTATTTTTTGAATAATTTACTATAGAAAAGGCAATCTCTGGCGCACTTAAAATTTGCGACAGTATAAAATTATTTTTTGAATAATTTACTATAGAAAAGGCAATCCCTGGCGCACTTAAAATTTGCGACAGTATAAAATTATTTTTTGAATAATTTACTATAAAAAGGCAATCCCTGGCGTATTTAAAATTTGCGACAGTAAAAAATTATTTTTTGAATAATTTACTATAGAAAAGGCAATCCCTGGCGCAATTACAATTTGCGACAGTAGAAAATTAATTTGTGAGAAATTTACTATAGAAAAGGCAATCCCTGGCGCAATTAAAATTTGCGACAGTAAAAAATTATTTTTTGCAAAATTTACTGTAGAAAAGGCAATCCCTGGCGGATTTGAAATTTGCGACAGTAGAAAATTATTTTTTGAATTATTTACTATAGAAAAGGCAATCCCTGGCGCACTAAAAATTTGCGACAGTATAAAATTATTTTTTGAATAATTTACTATAGAAAAGGCAATCCCTGGCGTAATTAATATTTGCGACAGGAAAAAATTTTTTTTTGCAAAATTTACTGTAGAAAAGGCAATCCCTGGCGGATTTGAAATTTGCGACAGTAGAAAATTATTTTTTGAATAATTTACTATAGAAAAGGCAATCCCTGGCGCACTTAAAATTTGCGTCAGTTTAAAATTATTTTTTGAATAATTTACTATAGAAAAGGCAATCCCTGGCGTAATTAAAATTTGCGACAGTAAAAAATTATTTTTTGAATAATTTACTATAGAAAAGGCAATCCTTGGCGTAATTAAAATTTGCGACAGTAGAAAATTATTTTTTTGCAAAATTTACTATAGAAAAGGCAATCCCTGGCGCAATTAAAATTTGCGACAGTAAAAAATTATTTTTTGAATAATTTACTATAGAAAAGGCAATCCCTAGCGCAATTAAAATTTGCGACAGTAAAAAATTATTTTTTGAATAATTTACTATAGAAAAGGCAATCCCTGGCGCACTTAAAATTTGCGACAGTATAAAATTATTTTTTGAATAATTTACTATAGAAAAGGCAATCCCTGGCGTAATTAAAATTTGCGACAGTAAAAAATTATTTTTTGAATAATTTACTATAGAAAAGGCAATCCCTGGCGTATTTAAAATTTGCGACAATAGAAAATTATTTTTTGAATAATTTACTATAGAAAAGGCAATCCCTGGCGTAATTAAAATTTGCGACAGTAGAAAATTAATTTGTGAGAAATTTACTATAGAAAAGGCAATCCCTGGCGCAATTAAAATTTGCGACAGTAAAAAATTATTTTTTGCAAAATTTACTGTAGAAAAGGCAATCCCTGGCGTAATTAAAATTTGCGAGAGTAGAAAATAATTTTTTGAATAATTTACTATAGAAAAGGCAATCCCTGGCGCAATTAAAATTTGCGACAGTAGAAAATTATTTTTTGAATAATTTACTATAGAAAAGGCAATCCATGGCGCAATTAAAATTTGCGACAGTAAAAAATTATTTTTTGAATAATTTACTATAGAAAAGGCAATCCCTGGAGCAATTAAAATTTGCGACAGTAGAAAATTATTTTTGAATAATTTACTATAGAAAAGGCAATCCCTGGCGCAATTAAAATTTGCGACAGTAAAAAATTATTTTTTGAATAATTTACTATAGAAAAGGCAATCCCTGGCGTAATTAAAATTTGCGACAGTATAAAATTATTTTTTGAATAATTTACTATAAAAAGGCAATCCCTGGCGTATTTAAAATTTGCGACAGTAAAAAATTATTTTTTGAATAATTTACTATAGAAAAGGCAATCTCTGGCGCACTTAAAATTTGCGACAGTATAAAATTATTTTTTGAATAATTTACTATAGAAAAGGCAACCCCTGGCGTATTTAAAATTTGCGACAGTAAAAAATTATTTTTTGCAAAATTTACTATAGAAAAGGCAATCCCTGGCGCAATTAAAATTTGCGACAGTAAAAATTATTTTTTGAATAATTTACTATAGAAAAGGCAATCCCTGGCGCACTTAAAATTTGCGACAGTATAAAATTATTTTTTGAATAATTTACTATAGAAAAGGCAATCCCTGGCGTAATTAAAATTTGCGACAGTAAAAAATTATTTTTTGAATAATTTACTATAGAAAAGGCAATCCCTGGCGTATTTAAAATTTGCGACAGTAAAAAATTATTTTTTGAATAATTTACTATAGAAAAGGCAATCCCTGGCTCACTTAAAATTTGCGACAGTATAAAATTATTTTTTGAATAATTTACAATAGAAAAGTCAATCCCTGGCGTAATTAAAATTTGCGACAGTAGAAAATTATTTTTTGCAAAATTTACTATAGAAAAGGCAATCCCTGGCGCAATTAAAATTTGCGACAGCAAAAAATTATTTTTTGAATAATTTACTATTGAAAAGGCAATCCCTGGCGCAATTAAAATTTGCGACAGTAAAAAATTATTTTTTGAATAATTTACTATAGAAAAGGCAATCCCTGGCGTAATTAAAATTTGCGACAGTAAAAAATTATTTTTTTGCAAAATTTACTATAGAAAAGGCAATCCCTGGCGTATTTAAAATTTGCGACAGTAAAAAATTATTTTTTGAATAATTTACTATTGAAAAGGCAATCCCTGGCGTAATTAAAATTTGCGACAGTAGAAAATTATTTTTTGCAAAATTTACTATAGAAAAGGCAATCCCAGGCGCAATTAAAATTTGCGACAGTATAAAATTATTTTTTGAATAATTTACTATAGAAAAGGCAATCCCTGGCGCAATTAAAATTTGCGACAGTAAAAAATTATTTTTTGAATAATTTACTATAGAAAAGGCAATCCCTGGCGTAATTAAAATTTGCGACAGTAGAAAATTATTTTTTGAATAATTTACTATAGAAAAGGCAATCGCTGGCGTAATTAAAATTTGCGACAGTATAAAATTATTTTTTGAATAATTTACTATAGAAAAGGCAATCCCTGGCCTAATTAAAATTTGCGACAGTAGAAAATTATATTTTGAATAATTTACTATTGAAAAGGCAATCCCTGGCGCAATTAAAATTTGCGACAGTAAAAAATTATTTTTTGAATAATTTACTATAGAAAAGGCAATCCCTGGCGTAATTAAAATTTGCGACAGTAGAAAATTATTTTTTGAATAATTTACTATAGAAAAGGCAATCCCTGGGATATTTAAAATTTGCGACAGTAGAAAATTATTTTTTGAATAATTTACTATAGAAAAGGCAATCCCTGGCGTAATTAAAATTTGCGACAGTAAAAAATTATTTTTTGAATAATTTACTATAGAAAAGGCAATCCCTGGCGCAATTCAAATTTGCGACAGTAAAAAATTATTTTTTGAATAATTTAATATAGAAAAGGCAATCCCTGGCGCAATTAAAATTTGCGACAGTAGAAAATTATTTTTTGAATAATTTACTATAGAAAAGGCAATCCCTGGCGCAATTAAAATTTGCGACAGTAAAAAATTATTTTTTGAATAATTTACTATAGAAAAGGCAATCCCTGGCGTAATTAAAATTTGCGACAGTATAAAATTATTTTTTGAATAATTTACTATAGAAAAGGCAATCCCTGGCGTATTTAAAATTTGCGACAGTAAAAAATTATTTTTTGAATAATTTACTATAGAAAAGGCAATCCCTGGCGTAATTAAAATTTGCGACAGTATAAAATTATTTTTTGAATAATTTACTATAGAAAAGGCAATCCCTGGCGTATTTAAAATTTGCGACAGTAAAAAATTATTTTTTGCAAAATTTACTATAGAAAAGGCAATCCCTGGCGCAATTAAAATTTGCGACAGTAAAAAATTATTTTTTGAATAATTTACTATAGAAAAGGCAATCCCTGGCGCACTTAAAATTTGCGACAGTATAAAATTATTTTTTGAATAATTTGCTATAGAAAAGGCAATCCCTGGCGTAATTAAAATTTGCGACAGTAAAAAATAATTTTTTGAATAATTTACTATAGAAAAGGCAATCCCTGGCGTATTTATAATTTGCGACAGTAAAAAATTATTTTTTGAATAATTTACTATAGAAAAGGCAATCCATGGCGCACTTAAAATTTGCGACAGTATAAAATTATTTTTTGAATAATTTACTATAGAAAAGGCAATCCCTGGCGTAATTAAAATTTGCGACAGTAAAAAATTATTTTTTGAATAATTTACTATAGAAAAGGCAATCCCTGGCGTATTTAAAATTTGCGACAGTAAAAAATTATTTTTTGAATAATTTACTATAGAAAAGGCAATCCCTGGCGCACTTAAAATTTGCGACAGTATAAAATTATTTTTTGAATAATTTACTATAGAAAAGGCAATCCCTGGCGTATTTAAAATTTGCGAGAGTAAAAAATTATTTTTTGAATAATTTACTATAGAAAATGCAATCCCTGGCGCAATTACAATTTGCGACAGTAGAAAATTAATTTGTGAGAAATTTACTATAGAAAAGGCAATCCCTGGCGCAATTAAAATTTGCGACAGTAAAAAATTATTTTTTGCAAAATTTACCGTAGAAAAGGCAATCCCTGGCGGATTTGAAATTTGCGACAGTAGAAAATTATTTTTTGAATAATTTACTATAGAAAAGGCAATCCCTGGCGCACTTAAAATTTGCGTCAGTATAAAATTATTTTTTGAATAATTTACTATAGAAAAGGCAATCCCTGGCGTAATTAAAATTTTCGACAGTAAAAAATTATTTTTTGAATAATTTACTACAGAAAAGGCAATCCTTGGCGTAATTACAATTTGCGACAGTAGAAAATTATTTTTTTGCAAAATTTACTATAGAAAAGGCAATCCCTGGCGTAATTAAAATTTTCGACAGTAAAAAATTATTTTTTGAATAATTTACTTTAGAAAAGGCAATCCCTGGCGCACTTAAAATTTGCGACAGTATAAAATTATTTTTTGAATAATTTACTATAAAAAAGGCAATCCTTGGCGTATTTAAAATTTGCGACAGTAAAAAATTATTTTTTGCAAAATTTACTATAGAAAAGGCAATCCCTGGCGCAATTAAAATTTGCGACAGTAAAAAATTATTTTTTGAATAATTTACTATAGAAAAGGCAATCCCTGGCGCAATTAAAATTTGCGACAGTAAAAAATTATTTTTTGAATAATTTACTATAGAAAAGGCAATCCCTGGAGCACTTAAAATTTGCGACAGTATAAAATTATTTTTTGAATAATTTACTATAGAAAAGGCAATCCCTGGCGTAATTAAAATTTGCGACAGTAAAAAATTATTTTTTGAATAATTTACTATAGAAAAGGCAATCCCAAGCGTATTTAAAATTTGCGACATTAGAAAATTATTTTTTGAATAATTTACTATAGAAAAGGCAATCCCTGGCGTAATTAAAATTTGCGACAGTAGAAAATTAATTTGTGAGAAATTTACTATAGAAAAGGCAATCCCTGGCGCAATTAAAATTTGCGACAGTAAAAAATTATTTTTTGCAAAATTTACTGTAGAAAAGGCAATCCCTGGCGTAATTAAAATTTGCGAGAGTAGAAAATAATTTTTTGTATAATTTACTATAGAAAAGGCAATCCCTGGCGCAATTAAAATTTGCGACAGTAGAAAATTATTTTTTGAATAATTTACTATAGAAAAGGCAATCCCTGGCGCAATTAAAATTTGCGACAGTAAAAAATTATTTTTTGAATAATTTACTATAGAAAAGGCAATCCCTGGCGCAATTAAAATTTGCGACAGTAGAAAATTATTTTTGAATAATTTACTATAGAAAAGGCAATCCCTGGCGCAATTAAAATTTGCGACAGTAAAAAATTATTTTTTGAATAATTTACTAAAGAAAAGGCAATCCCTGGCGTAATTAAAATTTGCGACAGTATAAAATTATTTTTTGAATAATTTACTATAGAAAAGGCAATCCCTGGCGTATTTAAAATTTGCGACAGTAGAAAATTAATTTGTGAGAAATTTACTTTAGAAAAGGCAATCCCTGGCGCAATTAAAATATGCGACAGTAAAAAATTATTTTTTGCAAAATTTACTGTAGAAAAGGCAATCCCTGGCGTAATTAAAATTTGCGAGAGTAGAAAATAATTTTTTGTATAATTTACTATAGAAAAGGCAATCCCTGGCGCAATTAAAATTTGCGACAGTAGAAAATTATTTTTTGAATAATTTACTATAGAAAAGGCAATCCCTGGCGCAATTAAAATTTGCGATAGTAAAAAATTATTTTTTGAATAATTTACTATAGAAAAGGCAATCCCTGGCGCAATTAAAATTTGCGACAGTAGAAAATTATTTTTGAATAATTTACTATAGAAAAGGCAATCCCTGGCGCAATTAAAATTTGCGACAGTAAAAAATTATTTTTTGAATAATTTACTATAGAAAAGGCAATCCCTGGCGTAATTAAAATTTGCGACAGTATAAAATTATTTTTTGAATAATTTACTATAGAAAAGGCAATCCCTGGCGTATTTAAAATTTGCGACAGTAAAAAATTATTTTTTGAATAATTTACTATAGAAAAGGCAATCCCTGGCGCACTTAAAATTTGCGACAGTATAAAATTATTTTTTGAATAATTTACTATAGAAAAGGCAATCCCTGGCGTATTTAAAATTTGCGACAGTAAAAAATTATTTTTTGCAAAATTTACTATAGAAAAGGCAATCCCTGGCGCAATTAAAATTTGCGACAGTAAAAAATTATTTTTTGAATAATTTACTATAGAAAAGGCAATCCCCGGCGCACTTAAAATTTGCGAAAGTATAAAAATATTTTTTGAATAATTTACTATAGAAAAGGCAATCCCTGGCGTAATTAAAATTTGCGACAGTAAAAAATTATTTTTTGAATAATTTACTATAGAAAAGGCAATCCCTGGCGTTATTAAAATTTGCGACAGTAAAAAATTATTTTTTGAATAATTTACTATAGAAAAGGCAATCCCTGTCACAATTAAAATTTGCGACAGTAAAAAATTATTTTTTGAATAATTTACTATAGAAAAGGCAATCCCTGGCGCAATTAAAATTTGAGACAGTAGAAAATTATTTTTTGAATAATTTACTATAGAAAAGGCAATCCCTGGCGCAATTAAAATTTGCGACAGTAAAAAATTATTTTTTGAATAATTTACTATAGAAAAGGCAATCCTTGGCGTAATTAAAATTTGCGACAGTATAAAATTATTTTTTGAATAATTTACTATAGAAAAGGCAATCCCTGGCGTATTTAAAATTTGCGACAGTAAAAAATTATTTTTCGAATAATTTACTATAGAAAAGGCAATCCCTGGCGTAATTAAAATTTGCGACAGTATAAAATAATTTTTTGAATAATTTACTATAGAAAAGGCAATCCCTGGCGTATTTAAAATTTGCGACAGTAAAAAATTATTTTTTGAATAATTTACTATAGAAAAGGCAATCCCTGGCGCACTTAAAATTTGCGACAGTATATAATTATTTTTTGAATAATTTACTATAAAAAAGGCAATCCCTGGCGTATTTAAAATTTGCGACAGTAAAAAATTAGTTTTTGAATAATTTACTATAGAAAAGGCAATCCCTGGCGTATTTAAAATTTGCGACAGTAAAAAATTATTTTTTGAATAATTTACTATAGAAAAGGCAATCCCTGGCGCACTTAAAATTTGCGACAGTATAAAATTATTTTTTGAATAATTTACTATAGAAAAGGCAATCCCTGCCGTATTTAAAATTTACGAGAGTAAAAAATTATTTTTTGAATAATTTACTATAGAAAAGGCAATCCCTGGCGCAATTACAATTTGCGACAGTAGAAAATTAATTTGTGAGAAATTTACTATAGAAAAGGCAATCCCTGGCGCAATTAAAATTTGCGACAGTAAAAAATTATTTTTTGCAAAATTTACCGTAGAAAAGGCAATCCCTGGCGGATTTGAAATTTGCGACAGTAGAAAATTATTTTTTGAATAATTTACTATAGAAAAGGCAATCCCTGGCGCACTTAAAATTTGCGTCAGTATAAAATTATTTTTTGAATAATTTACTATAGAAAAGGCAATCCCTGGCGTAATTAAAATTTGCGACAGTAAAAAATTATTTTTTGAATAATTTACTATAGAAAAGGCAATCCCTGGCGTATTTAAAATTTGCGACAGTAGAAAATTTATTTGTGAAAAATTTACCTGGCGAAATTGAAATTTGCGAGAGTAAAAAATTATTTTTTGAATAATTTACTATAGAAAAGGCAATCCCTGGCGCAATTAAAATTTGCGACAGTATAAAATTATTTTTTGAATAATTTACTATAGAAAAGGCAATCCCTGGCGTATTTAAAATTTGCGACAGTAAAAAATTATTTTTTGAATAATTTACTATAGAAAAGGCAATCCCTGGCGCACTTAAAATTTGCGACAGTATAAAATTATTTTTTGAATAATTTACTATAGAAAAGGCAATCCCTGGCGTATTTAAAATTTGCGACAGTAGAAAATTAATTTGTGAGAAATTTACTTTAGAAAAGGCAATCCCTGGCGCAATTAAAATATGCGACAGTAAAAAATTATTTTTTGCAAAATTTACTGTAGAAAAGGCAATCCCTGGCGTAATTAAAATTTGCGAGAGTAGAAAATAATTTTTTGTATAATTTACTATAGAAAAGGCAATCCCTGGCGCACTTAAAATTTGCGACAGTATAAAATTATTTTTTGAATAATTTACTATAGAAAAGGCAATCCCTGGCGTATTTAAAATTTGCGACAGTAGAAAATTAATTTGTGAGAAATTTACTTTAGAAAAGGCAATCCCTGGCGCAATTAAAATATGCGACAGTAAAAAATTATTTTTTGCAAAATTTACTGTAGAAAAGGCAATCCCTGGCGTAATTAAAATTTGCGAGAGTAGAAAATAATTTTTTGTATAATTTACTATAGAAAAGGCAATCCCTGGCGCAATTAAAATTTGCGAGAGTAGAAAATAATTTTTTGTATAATTTACTATAGAAAAGGCAATCCCTGGCGCAATTAAAATTTGCGACAGTAAAAAATTATTTTTTGAATAATTTACTATAGAAAAGGCAATCCCTGGCGCAATTAAAATTTGCGACAGTATAAAATTATTTTTTGAATAATTTACTATAGAAAAGGCAATCCCTGGCGTATTTAAAATTTGCGACAGTAAAAAATTATTTTTTGTATAATTTACTATAGAAAAGGCAATCCCTGGCGCACTTAAAATTTGCGACAGTATAAAATTATTTTTTGAATAATTTACTATAGAAAAGGCAATCCCTGGCGTATTTAAAATTTGCGACAGTAGAAAATTTATTTGTGAAAAATTTACCTGGCGAAATTGAAATTTGCGAGAGTAAAAAATTATTTTTTGAATAATTTACTATAGAAAAGGCAATCCCTGGCGCAATTAAAATTTGCGACAGTATAAAATTATTTTTTGAATAATTTACTATAGAAAAGGCAATCCCTGGCGTATTTAAAATTTGCGACAGTAAAAAATTATTTTTTGAATAATTTACTATAGAAAAGGCAATCCCTGGCGCACTTAAAATTTGCGACAGTATAAAATTATTTTTTGAATAATTTACTATAGAAAAGGCAATCCCTGGCGTATTTAAAATTTGCGACAGTAGAAAATTAATTTGTGAGAAATTTACTTTAGAAAAGGCAATCCCTGGCGCAATTAAAATATGCGACAGTAAAAAATTATTTTTTGCAAAATTTACTGTAGAAAAGGCAATCCCTGGCGTAATTAAAATTTGCGAGAGTAGAAAATAATTTTTTGTATAATTTACTATAGAAAAGGCAATCCCTGGCGCAATTAAAATTTGCGACAGTAGAAAATTATTTTTTGAATAATTTACTATAGAAAAGGCAATCCCTGGCGCAATTAAAATTTGCGACAGTAAAAAATTATTTTTT